>CAIGRT010236384.1:0-24971 GCA_903798405.1 Fraxinus platypoda
AGAAAATGTAGAAGTCCGGCCCATCCTTTCTTCTTCTTCTTCTGTTTCTTTTTTATTGTGGATTTTTTTAAAAAAAATTGTGAAAAAATAAGTATTATATAAAGGTCAGGTTGAGCGAGCCACTAGCTTAAAAGGCTACCGACTGACCAACCTATCCATTTTTATTTTTAAATGATCGATAATATTTTCAAGTAATAAACAATCCTTGTGACTTTAGTTTCGATATCTTTTGTTAATATTGATAAATATGCACGGCTTTTTGGGTCATAGGGGTGTCCATAATGGACACCTGGCGCCCCCTGGACGGAATCACTCAGTATCCAAGGAGTTGTGACTTGAGCGGTTCGGGAATCGGAGGCAGCGTGATATGAGTGACTGACCCAATTATTTTAATCTTTGAAATCACTTTATTCTTTTCCGCCCTTGGATTTAATTGAATGGAGTGACAAAAATGACATGTAGCTGATTTTAAATTTACCGAGATTAGGTTTATTTGTTTGACGTAGAATATTTGAAATGATTGAATTGGAGTCGAGGAGTTTGTGATTGATGTAGAAATCGCAAAGTGGTAGTGACAAGCAAGATCAATCCACAGAAAGTTACGAAGAAAGTGTAGAAGAAAACTGGGGAAAAGTGAAAATTGTTGATATTGACAAGGAAGATGGGAAGAAAGAAGGGGATTTAGCACTTGATATTTGCTGGGAGGCCTTGTCAAAGTAATAAATAAACAGAATAAAGAAGATACAGACACTGAAGCTACACAAAAAGGAACTGACAAAAACTAGGCCATAAAATGGTTTAAAGACATTGACATATTCATTAAATTTTGTGTTCATATGTATGATTTTGGGTTGTTGGAGATACTGACATTCTTCGTACTTTTGGGACCCCTAAATATAATATTTGTGAATGGAATTTCATATTTTCTTAATTTTCTCTATGGATCCTAGATTTGAGATTTATAGGTTCTGAGTTCCCAATGTTCACAACTTTGTTTAATGTTTTGACTAAGAAAGTGTTCATGGTCACGTACGATCAACAAAAGTAGAATGATATCGGGGCAAAATAGGAGTGATGGTGTTAAAATAAGAATTAACGTGAACTTGTCTCGACTAGAAGATTAATGTGACTTAAGATCGCTTATTCCTCGTTCGTGCCCACAAGATCAAAGTTGACGATAAAGAAAGTTTGAGTTAAACTTGCAATTCAGGAAAATCTCTCTTTTAAATTAGTCGAATTTAGTTTTAAAAAATCTACAGAGGGTGCTCCTTCCCATTTAATATAAAGTTGGTTGGAAACCATATGCAATCACAAAGGTCTCCTACTGAATGGAAGAGGTGGCATGGTTTAGACTAGACCTGTTTTAAATGGAATTGAATCAAATTGGAAACAGGTGAGAATCTTGTAGATGTGACCATTATTTCACCAACTAAACCGTTTAAGTTTAGACCCGGAAGAGAATCGAGCTAAATCGAAAAATAGTGAGAATCTTATAAAATAAAACAATTTATTAAAAATTTAAATATGAAATCGAAACGAACTAAACCATCAAATAGTTTCAAAATTAAGGCAAGAAAATGTACTAGACTAAAGTTCCATTAATGACTAAACCAAACATTAAAAGTTCAATTGATTTTAGGTTTTCGATTGTGGGTACTAGAATGGAGAATTGAATTGAACAAGACAGTTCTTGTTTTTAGTACTCGAAACTATTTTCCACCACTAAAACTGAGAATTATTCTTAAGCGTTTTGCTTTACCAATTGAGGAATAACAACTATAGATTGTCAGTGTTGCAATTGTTTCCATATCTTCTTGTTTTCAAAGAAATTATGGATGGATAAAATGACCAAATTAAATCAGAATTAAACCAAATTGAGCGATTCAGTTCGATTCTACAAAACAAATTAATTGTTCTGATTCTTAAAACTGAGAACCATTTGGTTCTGGTTCAATTCTAGTTCTAGAGCCAAAAACCAAACTCAATATTTTATATTACACACACACATATTAGGAAATCACAATTCACACAAAAAATTCAGTATTCAATTGAAAATCAAGGCAAAAGGGTCATTTCTCATTTCTAATGTGAAGACTCGAGACCCTAACTTATTTTGAATATCCAGATCTTAATTCATTTCTCATTTTCTTTCATTTTCAATTTATACAGCGACTGTCACATGAGGACCAACAACTACCGCATGTCGTCTACCGTCGTGTTCTCCCATCACCATTGCATGAATTTTTGAAATTGAAGCATCAACCTTCGATTTGTCTTCCACAAATATTCTTCCTTTTTTTTTTTTCTCTCAATCAGTAATAAAACTATTACCAAATTTAAATCAGACCAAACCAGAACTAATGGTTTGATTTCGGTTTGGTTCTTAAAAAAACAAAAAAAAAAAAAAGACATTTCGTTCTATTGACAAAAAAATCATCCGTGGTTCAATTCGATTGTCTTCGAACCTGAATCGAGGAATCATGTCCATCCCTGGAAGAAACAAACGCAAGTGGCCACTCACTCGACGACAACAAAGAGAAACAACCGAGGCCGGTTTCTATTTCTTTTCTTTTCTCCGATCACAAACCCCACAATGCTCTTTATATACTCGTTTTCTCAAACTATTAACAGTTTTTTTTATTTTTTTTTATTTACACTGCATACAAAATGTTCCAGTAATTTTATATATATACACACATGTATTGCAAGAAACAACAACCGCTATTTGCAGAAATTGAAGAAACGAAAAGGGAAAAGAGTCAGCTTCTATGGAACAGCTTATCAACTTCATTATAAGACCATCCAGGTGACGGGATATAATATATATTATTTTTTTGACACCGTTTTCTCTCTGCGTGTATTTAGTTTGTCTATGTATGTTGAGTTTATGAGTATATGATGGTAAAATTCTAATCTTTTTCAAAAGTTTGAGATGGGTTATTTTGTTGTGTGCTACAAGTTTTAGCTTTAATTTACTGAATTTTATGCATTTTTTTGGGTAGGTTTAATTTTAAGTTTAATTTTTTTCTCTCTTGTGCAACTTTTTCTGTTGTGTTAGTTTGTTCTTGTGACTAGGTTTGGTTTACATTTGATAAGTTTTATGTGCTGACTAGCTGGGTGCAAAATTGGTAAATATTTGAATATTTTTATTCTTTTTTTTTTTTTTTGGAGGAAACTATAGACTTAATTCAGTAATACAAGATCATCAATGAAGCCTGGGGATAAAGAGGTAGCATGAGCGACACTATTCATTTCAAGCCTTACAAAAAGAGTGAATCAAAGCTGGAAAAAGGAATGTTTTTAATTCTGATAGGACTAGAAGTGTTTTTTGGTGTTTTTGTGCAAGAAATTGATGTAATGTATTATTGAGGTTCAGATGATGATCTGAATTTATAGTTGTTATAGTAACTTAATCCTTGATTGGTAAAATAGAACCTTTGATTCTTGTACTTTTGATTTAGTTGGAGCTCTTGGTGGTTGCAGATGGTTTTGGTCCAATTTTATATTAAAATAGGAAGGATGGAGCACCTTACATTACATTTTTTAAACTAAATTCGACTTGAAGTGTATCTCAACACGCATAAAGAAACAAAAGACAATACAATGTGAGATGCGACAAGTTTAACCCTTTGTGATTTATTGTAAAATGTTGAAGCTTTTATTGCATAGTTTGGTAGTTTCAAAAATTTATGGCAAAATGTTGAGCATTTCTGTATCCAAGAGTTTTCATACATTTACGTTTTGTTCTCTGTATGCAATGTATAGAAGAGTAAAAATCAATATTACAATTAAAAACTTGTTTGGCACAGATTTTTTCTAGGGAAAAATGATTTTTTTTGAAGAATGTTTTGTTAAAAAGTGGGGAAAAGTTGTGAGTCCCATAGAATGTGTGGTTGAAAATGATTTTGGGGAAAAATGATTTTGAAACTGAAATAGTCTAGTTGTGGGGTCGAGGATTTGAATCATCCAACTAAAACAAAGAAGACAAACTTGTTGGATAAAATTGATAGAGAATGAATATCCTCCCGATAAAGAGATTAAACCATATTGTGTGATATGGTATCATGAACGAAAAACTGTGACATTCATTATTCCTGATTTTAGTAATGGATTTCTTTTTGACAAATACATTGAAATGAATCTGAAAATTTTGAAAATAACTTCCAGTTTTATAGTATTGGATATGCATTTTTGATAGGATATTGTGTTTGATGATTTTATTACTCATTAAAATTTGTTGCTTCTGCTTTTTACTGCAGGGCTGAATATGATCCAGAAAACGATTTATTAGATCAAGAATTCATGCTTAAAGGGAAGTGGTACAAAAGAAAAGATTTAGAGGTAAACTTCTTATATTTAAGAAAGATGGCTTAGTTTGCAGAGTACTCATGCGTGTATATATATATTCTATACTAAGGGTCCGTTTGATTGCAAGGGTGGAAAATAGGTGGAAAGAAAATGAATTCCAAGGAAAGTAATTGCCTAGAAATTGTTTTCCAGGGAATTGTTAATTAAGTGTGTTTGATTGTTATAATTTTCCACCCGGAAAATTTTTAAATTTTGTGTTTGTTTGGTTTTGTAAAATTTACTGAATTTATTTTATTATTTATTTTTAAATACAAAATATGAAATTTACTTTAAATTAAGGGTCCGTTTGATTGCAAGGGTGGAAAATGGGTGGAAAGAAAATGAATTCCAAGGAAAGTAATTGCCTAGAAATTGTTTTCCAGGGAATTGTTAATTAAGTGTGTTTGATTGTTATAATTTTCCACCCGGAAAATTTTTAAATTTTGTGTTTGTTTGGTTTTGTTTTACATGAAAATTGTCCATTAAAGTGATATTTTTTTCCACAATTGATTATAAAATTTGTTTCCATTGCCAAAAAGTTAAAAAAAAAAACGAAATTTTTTTTTTCCTAAAAAATCATTTTTTTTCATCAAAATTTGGTGTTCGTTTAGCTTTGTTTTACATGGAAATTGTCAATTTGAGGGATAATCTTTTTTTNCGTTTGTCTTTATTTTACATGAAAATTGTCCATTAAAGTGATAACTTTTTCCACAATTGATTATAAAATTTGTTTCCATTGCCAAAAAAAAAAAAAAAAAAAAAACGAAATTTTTTTTTTCCTAAAAAATCATTTTTTTTCATCAAAATTTGGTGTTCGTTTAGCTTTGTTTTACATGGAAATTGTCAATTTGAGGGATAATCTTTTTTTACAAATGTGGATGAAAACCTTTTCCATTTTCCATGGAAAATCAACCATATCAAACACACCCTAAGTACATATGTATGTATATATAAATTTATTTTGCTGATGCCAAAGGGTGCCTATAAATAAATTGTTGGGACCCTTGTAAAAAGTAGTGTCCAATTGAATTCTCAAATCCAACCAAAAGATCTAATGTGCTACATTCCTACATATTTCTTTTCCCTGTGAAATCTATGCTTAGTGCTTAATCGACACGATGAATATGTATTTTTTGCGCGTAAGAAATTTTTGTGTTTAAATAACATTGATCATCGGTTTTACTTTGGGTCTTTGAGACTTTAAAGAACCTTATAAATTAAATCCTGTTTCAATCCTGCAGGTTGTAAATAGTCAAGGAGATGTTCTTCAATGTAGCCACTACATGCCTATGGTCTGCTCGGAAGGAATTGCACTGCCCTGTGTAATATACTGTCATGGAAATAGGTTAATAAATTGTGATCAATAGAAAACATGCTTAATCTAAGGCTGCAGTGTGATTTCAAAAGAATATCAATTGTTACATTTATCGGAACAGGGAAAAATATATTAGAAAAATGGTCCCTTGCTTTTTCTTGATGGCAGGAAAGTAGGACCTCTGTCCCATGTATTATGCTGAAATTTGCGATCTACGTAGAGTTTAACATTTGAGCTGTTATCAGCTTTTGTTTACTGATGATCTATCTATCTGTGTCCAGTGGTTCCCGAGCGGATGCCAGTGAAGCTGCTATTATATTGTTGCCATCAAATGTTACAGTTTTTACTTTTGATTTCTCTGGTTCTGGGCTCTCTGGAGGAGAGTATGTCACTCTCGGCTGGAAGGAAGTAAGTGGCTGAGTAACTCGACTCTCTCTTTTCTCTACATGTATACACGTATATAAACACAAATACACACTGGAGTGGTGAACATATTTCGAGATGAGGTACATAAGATCCCATTGATAAAGATGCTTAGGAATTGTGCAGTTAAATTTCTGAAGTGTAATATATTCCTTTAGAAAAGTGCCAAGGGGTTCTCACTTCTCATCTCGCAGTCCTTTAGGAGTAGAAATAACATGCAGTAACCCCAGAGAAGCAGAACGTATGATAACTGAAGTGTGCAAATATATACCTCAACTGGCAAATTCTGGACTGATTTTGCAGAAGGACGACCTCAGAGCAGTGGTTGATTTTCTACGAGCAGATGAGAACATTTCTTTAATTGGTTTGTGGGGACGTTCAATGGGTGCTGTTTCTTGGTTAGTAGGTTTCTTTCATCTCCTTGATGTCTCTTACTAGTTCAATGTGGGAAAATGTCAAATATTTTTTGATTTGATTATGAGATGAAATCACAGAATTTGCATACTAGGTCAAATCGGATCTGTAAATTTATCGTAAGGAAAGAAAATTTGTGTTTCTAATACAGTAATGAGTATCATTCAGATTCACGTTATGCTTCTTTCAGCCTGATGTATGGAGCCGAGGATCCTTCCATTGCAGGAATGGTCCTGGACAGCCCCTTCTCGGATTTGGTTGATTTGATGATGGAATTGGTGGACAGTTATAAATTTCGGCTCCTTAAGTTAACCGTAAGCTAATCAATTTGTAACATAGGAATTATGATCTTTTCATTTACGATCCTTTATTCTTTCTTCATTTTGGGGATAGAAACTGTCTATTTAATTTATTTATTTTCTTATTTTTAGGTTAAGCTAGCAATCCACTACTTGCGAAGAGCGGTCATGAAAAAGGCAAATTTTGACATTAAGAACTTGAACACTATCAAGGTATCTCCACCTGTTTGAACAGCTCGAAGTGACAAATCATTATCGGTGCATATATCCAAATTTACTGTTTAGTTTCTATATAACGCTACTTCCATCACTTCTTTTTGTAGGTTGCAAAATCTTGCTTTGTTCCAGTTCTGATTGGCCATGCCGTTGATGACAATTTCATACAACCCCATCATTCTGATCGCATATTTGATGCTTATATGGTAATTCATTTTCAAATTGCATAATACTGTAATTCTTATTCATGTATATATATTTTTCATACGGTGCTTCTCTGCCTTTTATATCCTCGTTCCTCAAATTGTTAGAACATTTTCATACATGGAATCTGCTACTTATTGTTATTAGGTCTAGGTGTCACTTCTATGTCCTCCATGTTGATAATTTTTTGCCATCATAAATGAAAATTGACTTTGAAAAAAGAGTTAACAGAAACAGATAGTATTTCTGCACCATTTGTCTTATTTAGCTCTAATTATTTTTTGTTATGACGAGGCAGAAAATTAACCTATGCATCTTGATTTATGTACACTTTTGGTATTTACGTATCTATTGTATTTTCTCTATCAATTTGTTGGTCTTCTCAAGTGATGCATGAAATTATCTGTAAATGTAATATAGACTACATCAGTATGTGGAATATGTATTTGCTATGTTCATCAGTCTTTCTCGTTCCTTTTCATTTTAGTCATTCCTGCCCTTATACTTTGTTAACTGACTTGCAGGGGGAAAAGAATATAATCAAATTTGAGGGTGATCATAACTCCCCGCGCCCTCAATTTTATTTTGATTCAATAAGTATCTTTTTCAACAACGTGCTTCAAACTTCAGAAGATGAACTAAGGAGTACACCATTCGACTTGTCTACCAAGTATTTTGGCGAGGTATATTGTGACTACGGCATTATGGTTTTTACTCTGGGACCTGAGTTAGTAGTGAGATCTCTGAGTTTATACGAATTTTATCATTGGTTTTCCACCTCCAGGATAAATTGAGTACTGCTCGTGATGTGGAACTCGCGGATGATTTATTGGTTTTGCCTGTAGGTACGTATTTAAGGTGTTTTTGGCATGTAGTTCTGGAAAGGAATGAATTGATGCAATAGACAAGACTTTGGTTGTTTCTCCTAGATAGTATCCGATAAAATTTACCAAACATGCCATTAGTTCTTTAGAGCCTGTTTGCCCATGATTAAAAATTGTGACTACGGCATTATGGTTTTTACTCTGGGACCTGAGTTAGTAGTGAGATCTCTGAGTTTATACGAATTTTATCATTGGTTTTCCACCTCCAGGATAAATTGAGTACTGCTCGTGATGTCGAACTCGCGGATGATTTATTGGTTTTGCCTGTAGGTACGTATTTAAGGTGTTTTTGGCATGTAGTTCTGGAAAGGAATGAATTGATGCAATAGACAAGACTTTGGTTGTTTCTCCTTGATAGTATCCGATAAAATTTACCAAACATGCCATTAGTTCTTTATTTTGCTAACCTTTACCAGACAAGATGTTCCTTTTTTACAATTTAGAGGAAGTTGACTTGCACATTTGTTCAGGTCGAGCAGCTGATAATCCTTTTTTACAATTTAGAGGAAGTTGACTTGCATATTTGTTCAGGTCTAGCAGCTGATAGTACAGAAGAAGCCATTAAGCATCTTGGCTCCAGCATAGTGGTAAGATATAAGTTCTCTAACGTGAACATCAAAGTTCTCCTAGGTCATATTAACTAAGCCATGTTGATTCTAGAAAAATAATTGGTTTAGTATTGTATTCTAGGACATGGTCTCGTCTTGTGGTACCGAAAAGTTTATTGCCGGTGCAGTAGTCAATAATACTTTATACAAGTGCTAATCTTTATTTAGAACTCCTCTCATTCGTCCGTTGATAACCACTATTGTTGTTATCTATGCATAAAATCAATCGAGTTTATGTCGGATTTTGATTTTGTTGTTTAATTTGCATTATTCAGGTCCTGGCGGATCTATTATCCGAAGATAAAAAACTAGATGCGCAGGTACCTTCTAAAGTGTTGAGCAGAAATTTTCTAATGAACTCATTTTCATATCCATTTATTTTAAAACCATAGCTTCGACGGAAAAGAACTTGGGGGAAAATTGTGACTTTATGAGTTTCGCCGAGATATTTTTGTGCCCTGCAGGAACAAGAATCTGGATGTGGTTCTCGTACGTTGTCTTCTAATATGATCAGCTTTGATCTTTCAAGTGGCAGTGTCAACAGTTATCATACACCCGCATCCACAGATGATGGCAAATCTGTGGAGCACCGTCTTGGAAACGCCACATATTTCGCAAGCAATGTAGGGGAAGAAGAAAGGGTGAGAATATCTATTCTTATGTCTTCAAGATTCACACGTTCTTGATCTTGAAACAAAGCGTTATTCTACACAATTTCCAGATATTCATGGAAGCCGTGTTTGAGTCGCTGAAGAGTTTGAAATCGGAAAATCATTCTCTGACACAGGGTAACTCGTTTGAAACATTGTCCACGACCAGTACTTCAGCAGCCAACGATCATAATTTACCGATAGAATTTCCAATTAAATCTACTTCATCTTTTGGAGCAGAGATTGGTGAATCTTCTCCTCTGAAAGACACTTCAACATGTAAACAGAGTTCATGTAGTGCCGGTATTGTAAACTATACAGAGGCCCCTGTCACTTCAGTAAAGAATGTGGCTTCTTTTCGTAGTGATGTTCTATCTGATATCGACATGGCTGATCATACGAGGGTCACCATAAAAGTTGTGAAGAACCCGACAACGAATATTATGGATGGTTTGCAGCGTCGTTGGGATCTCAACTTCTTTCGGAGTAGACGATCATAGTTACTAGTTTTAGGGATGTACACATTTACTTGTATATGGTGATGTGAATTGTATGGATAATTTTTTTGTGTAGTTCCTCATTCATCAATCCTGTTGTTAACTTTGAACAAATTGCTGGGAAGGAGACCATAGCTTTAATTCTTAACAATGGTGTTAATAATATGTTTGTTAGTGAGAACTCGTAGACTCGTAGTACATGGAAATTCAAATTAGTAAGAAACGAAAAGAAATTAAAATATTGTTTATTATATTATCTTACTGCATGGAAACCTTGGAAATCGAAACTCTTTGGAAACGTTTTGGAAAGTCAAAAAAATAAAAATAAATAAATAAATAATTTTTTTTAAGAACTCAGAAACTTTACGGAAGCTTTAACTAAAAAAATAAAAATAATTACAGGCTCTAACAAGGCAATAACTTAGTTAATGAAAGTATAACTGAGACGAGTCAATGTGATAAACGAAGCGATTCACAATGGTTCAGTTTAGGGATGGCAACGGAACGAGGTAGGGTGAGGTTGGGAATTAAATATGAGTCCTGTCTCGTAGGGGATTTCGGGAGGTGGGAACAAGACAGACAAGATTAAAATATCCACATTTACCGTCTCATTTAATATTATTTATTTTTTTAATACGATTTCAACTAAAAAATATAAAAATAAAATAAAAACAGTCTATTAGGGACAGCGCAGGTCGAGGCAGGGGTTTTTGCCTTCCAAGCGACAAATCCCAATTGGTGTATTAACCCCCTAGCATATTATGATAGCATTACTCTATTTGGATAGGTAAAATCACAGTTAAAATAGAACTCGACTTTATCCATAAAGAATAACTATAAATATGAACCAGTTTCTTACCATAGTAAGGTTTCTTCCATCCTTCGTCAAAACCCTCTCTCTCTCTTTCGTACTACATAGGATCACAACCGTTTCTTCATCCCATCGAAAAACCTAAGTACATTTTTGTAATGGAGGATTTTAGTAGATTGAAGGATTCCTCAGTTTCTTTATCTTCCACCATGTCCAGGACTTATGCATTAAAGGGTTCCCACATTTTTGAAATCTCAGGGTATTCATTGATATTAAAAGGTATTGGAATTGGGAAATTCATTGCTTCAGAGAGTTTCATGGTTGGTGGACATTCTTGGGCAATTTATATTTATCCCGACAGCAAGAAAAAGATGGTTGGGAGGATTTGTATCTCGTGTTATATCGGTTGGGTTAGCGAGGGCGAAGAGGTGATGGCATTGTTCAAGATGGAGTTGCTCGACCAGAGTGGAAAGGAGAGGCATTTAGTGCAAAACCATACCAAGCCATACACGATTAGGCATGGTAAAACGTGGTAAGGGGTGTTTCTATATAGCTTTTTCTCGATAAATTTGGGTTCTACTATGTGAATCCTTTTCGGTTTCTATGTTTGATTCATTGCATAATGGTTGTATATGTTTGTGTCTTTGCTGTCCATCCATGACTTACAATATATACATGTGCATGTGCTTCGGTCATTGTTTATATGCATATGTACTTGCATTGCATACTTGTTCGGTATTTTGCACCAAACTAATGTTATTTATTATTAGTTGTGATTATCATCAGTCTAGGTGGCAGTGGAGTCTCTGATTGATTGTTTTCTAATGACATTGTTATTCATTTTAATGCATCTGACTATGAAATTGGAGCGCACTGTCATCTAGACTGGTGTTGATCACACTTAATAATGAACAACATTATTCTTTGCACAGGGACTCTGTATATGTCTGTGCACACGATTCTATCTCACTATTTATTTTGATGATCATATTTGCAGGGGCTACAAACTCTATATCAACAAAAAAATCAGATTATCTCAAAGATGATCGTCTCTTCATCCAATGCACTGTGGGTGTCATTACAACATCCGTAGAAAGGAATATACCGCATTCCTGTTCTTCACCCGCATCTGAGATTGGACGAAACTTTGGGCAACTCTTAGAAAGTTCGGAGGAGAGCGATGTACAATTTGAAGTCGAGGGGGAAATATTTGCTGCTCACAAGTTGGTCATTGCAGCACGCTCCCCTGTTTTCTAGGCACAACTCTTTGGTGCATTTGAGGAACAGAACACAAAGTGCACCCTGTTTTATCGTGGAAAAAATTACAAAATTATATGGTTTTCGGATTCTCTTTTGCTAATTAAAAGTACCAGTCGTTTGGTTGGTTATTTGTAGGCGTTACTTAACTATCTATACTGCACTGGGATGTCTATCCGATGTGGAAGAGTTTCAGTCTCAATACAAAATGGGCAAAAACTGTTACGGCACAGCATCTGCTATCTGCTGCAGACCGATATGCACTTGAAAGATTCAAGTTACTATGTGAGGCGAGAATTAATGAACATATTGCCATCAACACAGTAGCCTCAAGTCTCGCTTTGGCAGAGCAGCACAATTATTCCCAACTGAGGTCGATGTGTATTGAGTTCATTGCACGGCCTGAAAAATTATAAGGTAAACTTTCATTGCATGTTTGCCCCGCATCTTTTTATTACAATCCATTTTACAATCAGTGCCACCCCACACTTGACACGGACCGCCCATGTGGCACCCAGGGGTTGTGGCACCCTAACGCAAGGACCCTGGGCAAGCCTTCCCCTCACATGGCCAGCAAGCTTGACATTCGTTACCGCACAACACTTTTGACTATGATACTACAACAATATCTGCATATGATACCATCATCATTGCAATTTCGGTAATCAATGCCACCCCACAATTGACAAGGACTGCCCATGTGGCACCCAGAGGCTTTAGCTCCTCAGCACAGGGCCCTCGGGCCAGCCTCCCCTCACATGGCTAGCAAGCTTGACATTCGCCGACACACAACACTTTGACTAGGATACTGCAATAATACCTGCATATGATATCATCATCCTTGGATTTTCGATGAAATGACCACACGCAGCTCATGGCAATCCTGTCTAGCCACATGGGTAGGGGGAGTTTGCTAGGTCTGTGATTCGCCCCCCCACCCATGCAAACAATATTCTTTTGACCGTAACTTGATCATTTATGCATAACAATCTGAAATATGAATGCTTAGTCTTAGGAGCAACTTGGGACATGTAGTTTCAGGTTTCGGTCTAGATCTTGGAGCTCTATGCATGTGTATTTCGTATTTCTATATTTGAAAGACGGATCTGTGTGTCATGCCGGGTTAATGGTTCTTTCTGGCATACGTACTGATATTTCCGGAACATGAACCCATATCCGCCACCCAATTGGGATCATTGCTACCTATAGTGGATGACTTAGACCAACTAGATTATTAACAACTATGAATGAAAATTTTTCATTTCCTTTGAGTGAAAACTGATTATTGCACGCATCTTGTTTGGATTTCAGCGGTGAAAAGCTGTCCCTCAACTCAATTATCACTGATTTGCTGGAATGTATAGCTAGAGGGGTCAAATAATCAGACATTTCTATGGAAATGGTAATGAAAATACCCTTAGATTGCAGTGATTCAAATAGGAGGGTAAGGCAAAGAACATAGCAATTTCTTGATAGTGAATTGGATCAAATTCTTATAGCGATGACTGAATAAGATTTAAACCACTATTATTCTTTTTGTATGATAATCTTTTTTTCTTTTTCTTCTTTTAAATTGTTTCTTGCTATCTGTACTAACTTTCTCAGGGAGAATATGGGATTAAAAAAAAACCAAAATGGCCATTAAACTTTGCACAGTATTTTTCATTGACCATTAAACTTTAAAAAAATTTCATGTAGTCACCAAACTTATCAAATCGTATCTCATTGGCCATTAAACTTTAAACATTTTTCGAATGGTCACCAAACTTATTATTTCGTTATCACACTGACCATTAAACTTTAAAGTTTTTCGGATGATCATAGAACTTATCAAATAGTTATCTCATGAATTACTCAGTAACGCTCAGTTAGAAAATTCGACGAATTCGCTGACATGGCAAACAAATTGACATGACACAATATTGTTGTTAGTTGAGGACAGATTACCAAAAAATGTGCTTATAAAAAATGCACTGAACAAGAAAAGCAATAAAAAATAATACTAAATGAAAATCCATATAAACAAAGGAAGACAATGGATAAAATTCGCATTTTCTACAAGCCTTTTTAATAGATGAAAGCACATTTTTGACTAATTTATCGTCAACTAAAGACAAATGTACCATGACAATACTTATGTATGCAACGTTAGCGAGTCTGTCAAATTTTTCTAACGATGTAATGTACAACAGTTTATAAAATAGATAGTTCAAAAATATTTTAAAATTTAGTGACCAATGAAATTATGATTTGATAAGTTCGATGACCATCCGAAAAGCTTTTAAAGTGTAAGATCAATGGAATAACGTATTAACAAGTTTGGTGACCATCTGAAAACTTATAAAGTTTAATTGTCCATAAAAAATATCTTTTTTACAGTTTAATGACATGGGATTTTCAACCATGATGGACACAGAGATGGCCCTTTTTTCCTGTAATTTCCAAGCATACGAGTAGAGAGGCTAGAGAACCACATGGGCCCTTTTTTCCTGTAATTTCCAAACATACGCGTAGAGAAAGGCTAGAGAACCACATTATCATACAATTTCAATGTAAAAGTCATCGTTCAATAACCGTTTTAGTAGTTATACAGCTACAGGAACATATTGTCATGACAAATAAAAGCAGCTACATGGTCAATACAGCAAAACCTTATCTCGGACTATGAAATTCTTCGCTGCGTCCAACTTGAGTTCATTTAGTCACAAAATAATACAGGTACACCTACACGAGATCAGCTTTTTAGGTTGCTTCCTTATCTCGTTCTACAAATCTTCCACTTCGATCTTGGATCACAGAAGAATAATCATAGATGAGAACCCACGCAGTCTTCTCATACTCGGAAGCATCGATATGAACTGTATAATGTTAGTCACGTAGTTCGATTATTTTAGCCATCCTGTTCGGAATACAGGAACGTTAAAATCTGTCACATGAGAAAATTTACAGTCGACCAAGGCTCAGGTTATGAGCCAACCATCAAATCGTGTCCATCCCAGTCGACCAGAGTACCATAAAGTTAATACCATTGACTTCCTGACCCTCCTTGAGCAGCTGCTACTTTCCTAGGCATGTACATGTCAGGTTTTGGCTGGACCCCATTGGATCCTTCAGTACCATCTCCCCTTTCATTCTTACAGCCCGGGTACTTACTTGGGTAAGACGAGCTGTGAACAATATACTGTGCTGGCATTGCAGGATTCCTAACCATTTTTCGCTGTTCATTGGCCTCTGCTGTGGCTGCTGCACTATTGTTGTAACGTAAAACAGAGCCGACGACCTTCCCGGGCCTTGCAGCACCCCCTACTGTGAAAAGGGACAGCTATTAGAAATAAACGAGAACTGGAAGGGACCCTAACAAGAGCATGTGCAGGCCTAGAAAATGAACAATGACGACTTCGATTTTTTGATCTAATTTTTAAAAACCATATACAGCAACTTTATAAATCAAATTCACCCTTTACCTACGTAGGAGCATTTGGCACTATGTTCAAGTAACTATTTTTCTTATATTTTTTTTGGATGCCAAACAGGAATTAGTGAGCAAATGACAACCAACGAAAGCTATGTCTTCATTCCATGGTAACATAAGCACTCAAGCAAGAAACTCGAACAAAATATGGATCGATTACACAATAGTGCTACTATATTTGGCACACCAGATTAGGCTGTACAAGGAATAATATAAAATTATAACAGATAGGAGTATGTAGATAGTATTATGATGGATTAAGGTAGATAGTATTTTTTTTATTTTTCGTTCAAAAGAGAATCATTAGCACTATCAACTGTAACATATAATATGGAGGTCGGAGATAGGTTTAGGAAAGATAAGAAACATGATAGTAAATAACATTCTTTTGACATGAAAAATCAAAAGATATTATCCACGTTAATCTACACCAATACCCTCTACCTAATATCCATTACACCAAACGAAACCTAAAAGAATAAAAAACAATAATTTCCCATATTGAGTTGATATTCAGTAAATTACACACCTGGGATATTTTGAGGAACTTGGAGAGGAAATCTTGGAACTCCAGACATCCGGTCCCCCTGCGGCTTCTCAACTTCTTTAATGGAACACTTGGAGAAATCATTTGAGATGCCAGCCGAATTCTGTGTCGAATTATCTGAATGTAATACAGATGGCCTGCACGAGAGCCTTTAAGTCGCCAGTATGATGGTAAAAAACTCATAATGGCCGATTCCTCATCTTATTCAACAGTAACACATAACAAGGATATGTAAAAGTTAAACACTTGAAGTTTACCTGGGCAAAGATGATGAATGCTGTCTCTCAGGTGGACCAGTAGTTCCATTCCCGTAATGCTCTTCCAAATATGCAAATTGCTTCTTAAATTTTTCAACAGCACTGCAAATGAAAAGGAGGCAATAACATTGAATAATCATGTTACAAGGGTAAGATAAACACAGTTGATCAAGCATGCTACCAAATCAGAATCTCAAAAGTATGTGATTGGTAGGCTATATTTGGCTGGAATGTACATTATAATGATCAAGATTTTAACTTCTTGTCCTTTCTTACTCGTGTCTAGTGCTAGCCAATCCACCTTAGAAACATGCTATAAGAATGAACATAATGAAGCAAACAAGAAGGGAAAAAAGACACAAAGAAGCAGAGGAAAATGAGAGAATAGAGAGGAGTTGCTATAATTTCTGATGCATAAAACAAAAATATAAATAAGTACATGCATCCCAATTCACCACGAATTTTGTAAACCTAATATGGTGGTACATACAAAACTAATTAAAAGAAGTGTTCTACAATTATCTAAACATCTTAGTATGACTCCAACTTCAGTACATCTGAGATTATGCTTGACGTTTAAGTTCTAAATTGTAGCTTACTCAATCGAATACAACGAATGATGTTACAATTTGTATCCCTTTCTTCGTATGTAATCACAACCATCTATGTACGGATACTAACAGTACATAAGTGCCTATTACACGAAGCAGGACCAACTTTGTCTTTATACAAAGTTAATGCAATAAAACAGATATAGAAAAAAAGAGCTAGTGCTAATAAACATGTATATTTGTATTCAAATCATCTATTGGCAACAATACCTTGGATACATGAAGCCTGTAGGTTCAGCTCCCTCTAAGAATTCTTTCAACATTTTAGGATGATATTCAAGAATCTCCCGGTATATTAACTCTCTCACATCATCCTTAGTTATCCTTCGCCTTTCAAACTCAAATTCCATTTTTGTCACCGGTTGTGAAGAAGGTTCTCTCTCCACTTTGGCCAAGTTCCTGAAGTATGGATCCGCAAGAGCCTGAAAGCTCATAACACTTCACTTTTAGAGAGCAGGATTACAAAAGACTAGCTAATGTTATGTCAATAACCTCTTATACCTCTTCCGCAGAAGGTCGATCCTTAGGATCAAAGGCAAGCATCCTTTCTAATAAGCGTAAGGCAAGGGGGTCGGCATTTGGAAACTTATGAGAGAAAGGAACGGGCTTCTTCTTTCGCAAGCTGCTTAAGTATCTCCTGGCTTTTTCATTTCTTATCTGTCATATGAATTAATAAGTTAACAAACAAAAAAAACATTAGTTTGAATTTATGTTTCTTTCCTATGAGCTATCACAAGCACACACCCTTGCAATAGTTTCTGGTGGCGGAGTACCCAACACATCAGTCATGAGATCTAATTGATGAACCACATTTTTTCCAGGAAAAAGAGGTTTTCCTGTCAAGAGTTCAGCAAATATGCAACCAATGCTCCATATATCAATTGCAGGTGTATACTGCAAAAAAGAACAAAAATAACACACTGGAATGAAATACTTTTTCAGCACAACAAAGCTATGGAAATCAATTCTTTCTACACGATCATAATATGAAGAGAAAGAGGAAGAGATTGCACCTTCGAGAAAAATGATCCACACAATTCAGGAGCCCGATACCATCTTGTTGCAACATAGTCCTACAACAATGTTAAAGAATCACACGATAAATATCCCTAGTTTTCTTAAGAGTTAAGATCACATGATCTTTATGCAAAAAGGGGCAACCGATTTAATCAGGTGAAGCATGAAAATGAAACAGTTCCCGAGAAAATTAAAGAAAAGAAACATACTGTCCAAAATATAGCGGTAGGAGTGTCATTAAAGGCTACTCTTGCCAAGCCAAAGTCACAGATCTTAAGTTTGCAGTCAGCATTTGCTAAAATATTTTTGGGCTTCAAATCACGGTGAAAAACATTTGCTGCAGAAAAGAAAAGCATTTAAGAGAGCTGATGAAACAATGACACCTACAATTCAAGAACTATTTACAAAAAGTATATTTTAGCATACATAATGTTTATAGAGGAGCTTGAATTGTAATTTAGAAATCAAAAAAGGTCTATAACAAAATTGTGGCAATCAAAACCTGTGTGTATGTACTTCATGCCTCGAAGAAGCTGATAAAGAAAGAATTGGTAATGTTCGGGAGTCAAATCATCATTCGCTTTAATGACCTGGTGGAGATCAGATTCCATTAGTTCGAAAACTACATATATATCCTTGAATTCTCTTCTCGAAGGAGGCAGTAAAATATGCTTGATTTCCACAATGTCTGGATGACGAAGAAGCCTAAGAAGTTTAATCTCCCGAAGTATACGTGTTGCATCAGAGACATGCTCAAAGATGTCATTTATCTTTTTAATTGCAACTTTTTCCCCAAGATGAGTGTCGTATGCAGAGCAGACAACTCCGTAACTACCTTTACCAATCACTTCCTCAATTCTATATCTGCTTCCTTCGCCATATTGTGTGAAGAAATCTACTTCCACAGACCCCTGCACCATCACATAATGATATACCATTTTTTTAACATTTCATTATATAACTGGTTCAAAAATATGTTAACAGGACGACAAGTTATCTTCAGATATCTGCCAACGTAGAAAAAGCAACCATTCCCCAAACCAGTATTTATTAACATCAACCATTACAGATCCACCTTGACACACCGTCTTCCAACTAAAACGGCACAATTTTATCTCTCAACCACGTGAACCTATTTTCAACGTTCTCTCGTAAACTTAATCATCCATTACAAAATGCAATTAAAAAGCATTCGTCTCAATGTAGTAACACAAAGAAAAATAAAGAAAATAAAAGTTGGTCAGTCATTACAATTTACAGAAGATTTGAGTAATTTCTTACCGAAGTTGATGCAACTATTATGTTGATATAATCACTGATCTAAGAGTGTTCTTTAGGGAAAAAAAATCTCAGTAAAAAAAGACCTGCAACCAGACAACTAAAACATAGAATTACCTAAAACATTTACAACCAATACATATCAATTCCCTAATTCCCCCTAATTTGCTGTAACTCTTAAATACAAAGGGAAATAAATTCAACCCTGATATCTGAAAAAATCACAAATCTCATTTTCAAATCAAATATTTTTTCTATTGGGGTCTGAGCTTGAAAAATAAAGTACAAACGTCAGGAATTCAAACTATAATCCTAACTTACATTAAGAAACTATCCACATAATACAAAATACCACATTTATTCGCATTAGATAATATGTGAATAACTGAAAACTTTAATACCTTTTTTCTCTGATCGGGCTGCATATTTATCCAGAAAGCATCTAAACAATGAATCAAAATTAGCAATCAACAAAGGTTAGATCACAACGCAGCCACAAAATGTTGACTTTCCAACTCAAGACTCAAAACTTTTTGGATAAAAAACCAGAAAATCCCCAAAATAGATAAATTTAAACAAAAACCAGAAATCAGTATCAAGTTTAAGCCTCGGATTTGATGCCGAAGCAGAGAAAAATGGGAGGATGGTTCAAGAAACTGGAAATAACTTAATTTTATAATTATTAAATGGAATCTTTGATGGCTTACAGAATAATAAGAGCTAAAGATTCTCAAAAATATAGCTGGAAAATGGGATTTTTCCTATATATATATTTTGCGATGAAATTTAGCCTAAACTTTCATCCAAAAAATGGAATGAGAAATTGAATAGAGAGTACGTATGTATAGCTTTAGATCTAGAGAGATCTGGGAGAACTTTGTGCAGGTCCGTGGCTCTGTGCTGCTTCAACTGACGAGGAAAGTAATGGAATATTGTTTAAAATTTCTTATTTTTAATCATAAAAAAATTTAATAAAATAAAGAAATAGAAATAGATAAAATGAATAATTTTGAGTCTGAAACTTTCTATAAAAAATTAGAAAAAATAAATAATTATTTTTTATAGCAAGCTCATGTTTGATTTTCTTTCCTTTAATTTATTTTTCATACTCATTTTCAATCACACATTCATACAATAAAACATTTTACACGTAAATTTAAAATTTTTTCTTAATTTTTAATCTCACATTCTTCAAAAAAATACAATTCAAAACTATATATATTTTTAATTTTAAGGCCACCAAACATGGGCTAATTATTATAGAAATTNAAGGCCACCAAATAGGGGCTAAATTATGTGATAATATAAATATGGTAATTTTCCAAAATAGTTAAGAGATTAAAAGTTATTTAAAAATATCGACACTTTTTAAAAGTCTATCAGAACATGCTCTTACAAGGTCAAAAATTGCACAGAAAAAATACAAAATAATAAAAAAATAAATATAAAATTGACAATAACGATTGACTTCACAAACCAATTTATTTTGCTCGTGTATTTATTATTATTTTTTTTTTTGAAGTATATCGAGCATATTAAATTAAGATACAATTAGACATAATTAATAATTAAAGAGTTTTTAGTTGGCAGCTATGTATAATTTGCCTTTAAATGGCAAAAGGAAACATGGATAGAAATCATATTCTACATTGTAACACATTCATTAATTAATAGAACATTGACTATCTAACAACATTTGTTGGACACATGTTCTTGTCACATGGCTTCAAAGGGTCCAATCTTTCCTACGAGGGTACAAAATGTTACATGTTAAGGCAAATTATGTGTTGTCAATTGAATGTTGCACATATCTAGAAACAAGTTTATTCTTTGCACAAATAAGAGTTACAATTGACAGTAATTTTTTTTTTAATAATATGTTCGTAAACAAGAAGTTATTAAGCCCATGTTTGTTTCCAATTGTTTCCCTTATTTTAATGAAATTTCCGACCGTTACAGATTTTTTTGCCACAACTTTTGACCTTCTTGTTTCACAAGGGGGCCCACTGTTTGAAAATGAACAATCAAAAAATTAATTCTTAGGCAAATTATGTGTTGTCAATTGAATGTTGCACATATCTAGAAACAAGTTTATTCTTTGCACAAATAAGAGTTACAATTGACAAAGTAATTTTTTTTTTTAATAATATGTTCGTAAATAAGAAGTTATTAAGCCCCTGTTTGTTTCCAATTGTTTCCCTCATTTTAATGAAATTTCTGATCGTTACAGATTTTTTTGCCGCAACTTTTGACCTTCTTGTTTCAGAAGGGGGCCCACTGTTTGAAAATAAATGGTCAAAAAATTAATTCTTAGGTTCCAATAATGAAAAACAAACATGGGCTAAAAGATTTTTACTTTATTTTTGTGGTTAGCCAAACACGTTCCTATTTTAAGTGTGCTCCCGACGTAGTAAATCATATGAGCAAATAGCAATGTTTAAGATGTAATCTAATTATTTTATATAAATAAGATAGTCATAATATTTTCTAAAGAAATTTTAGGATTTAATTTCACATGCGTTTGAGTAGAGTAGAACGCAATGGATCCATCAATATCACATTAATTCTCAAGTCAAGGACGTTGTAACATCGTGTTTACAAATATATGTGAAGCGTGCATTGGATACTAAAAAGGGAGTAAATTTTAGTTTTAAAAAAATTAATTCTACCATATGCCCCTACTCAGTACAAATTCTTTAGAACTAATTTTTCCTTAAATTTATTTCCAATCACACATTCTTTCAATAAAATAATTTTACGCGTGTCATAATATTTTCCTACTTTTCAATTACACATCCTCCAAACGATCACTTTTCACAAATTTTATTCTCAAAAAATCTAAATCAAACAAATCCTAAAGTTACTTTTCTAATAGGGTAGAAAATCGTAATCGAAAGTAATTGATATAATCACACATGTTTATCATAGTGCTATCTAATACATTAAATATTGTACAACACCTAATTCAAGGATGTCACTCTCAATGTTGATTTCTTGCACCAATGTCCACAAACGTTAGCAGCTTAATTATAATTTTTAATGTTTTATCATGCTAATTCAATCATTAGTATCATGTTAATTTGATGTCTAATCTATATTTTATTACTAAAGTTTGATTGAGAAAAATGGGACCCCTAATTAATGACCACAAAAAAAAATTAAAAAAATAATAATAATAAAAGACGAATGAAATAAAAAAAAAAACAATGAATAACTGAGAAAAGCCAAGGGGGACAAGATTTTCCTTTTGCATGTGGCCGCGGTGTTGGCACAGTTTGGCATAAAAGTGTTTTGTAATATTAAAATTCTTGCATTCTAGTAAATTATGGTCTAGAAAGAGAGATCTAGGGACCAAGTCGTGCATTGATCACAAGGGTCGATGATGGCCGGGCAGCAAATGGATCGAGTCGTTAGTCAGCTCATCTTGGCTCGACTTATGGATTATTCGAGCTTGTATTGAGAAGAGCCATGCCTACAAAGTTGTTCTCAAATAATTTCCTTTTTTAACATTTTCGTTTAATGAGTTTTTCTTCCAATTCTTTTAACTTGTAATAATTTGATTATCAATGTTAGACTTGACTAAAAGTGGAACCAACCTTGTCGTTAGTCTTTACAAATCACATGTTTGTATGCAATATATATATATATATATATATATATAGAGAGAGAGAGAGAGAGAGAGAGAGAGAGAGAGATGAAAAACATACAATTTTTCGTTTTATCTTTATTTTTTAACTTTATTTTTATTTTTTAAATACTATTAAATTGATAAAAAGGGTTATTTCGAAGATTTGGGAAATATCAAACATGCCATAAATCTTGTAGCATCTGAGATCAACACAAGTAGTTAGATCTCTTCTAGAAGTTCATGACTTTGTCGTGCATGAACGCATTCTGAATCATCATCAGAAATATACGAATGTGGTTAAAAAGTAAGAAAAATTCGAAATCTACATACAAGTTATTTTATTGACAGAATGTGATGTAGGGGTTGAAGGGATAAATATGTTGATTCACAAATAATACAGTAAAATATTAGTTGACTCTTTACAAGAATACCAAATAATTGATTTGATCCGCAAATCATGAATTCAATTGATTCACAAAGAACATCGTAAAATATTCATTTATTATTTGCATGAATACCAAATATTCAATTTGATAAAAAAAAAAATGATTGATCCATGCCCGAAAACTAGTTTGGATTGAAAATTAGAAAAAAATCTCAACAATTAATATTTTATTTCAATTCAAAACAACTTGCTTTGCCACTAAGGCTACAACCCTTATTTACAACAAACCTAATCAACAAAATATTCTAATAAATGATTAATCTTAATTAACAACTAAATAATAATAAATTAATTAAAAGTTTTAATCGAAATTGAATTTTGAATTTATTTATTAAAGAAAATATTAATTAAAAACTCAATATTCATCATTATTAATACTCGTGTTAGGGCACAATACTAATAACCAAACATCACCACAACGAGACGCATTCGCACTCCGATTGCATATCATCTGCAAATTTGATTTAATCATTTATTCCTTGCTAGTTTTTCTGGCACATGTTTGGTTAGCCTACATACTTTTACTTTGTAGGTTTATGCACAAGTAAATATAAAAATCTTAAGATAATTAATTTTTAATTAAACAAAGCAAAAGATTGGAGTGATGTAATGACCAAATTATTCGACAACTTACGATTATTAGGCTTTGAATTTTTATGTTTATACTATTAATGTTGTTTAGCTAGCTATGTCAACGAGTCGAGTCGGAGTCGAAAAAAAAAGAGCTCGAGCTTTTTTGGACCAGGGTCGAGCCGGCTCGAGTTTTTTGATTTTTTTTTTTCTTTTATTGAAGGCTGTAGCAGGTAGCCTTTGCTGCCTTTGCAAAGACAACTTGCTGCAACAAGCAGGGTAGGCAGCTATTTTAGCTGCCTGCAATGGCAGCTTGAGTTGTAACAAGCTGTCTTTGCAAGTAGTTAAAATAGCTGCCTTCTTTTTAAAAAAATTAATTAAAAATTTTTATTTTAATGGGCCGGCCCGGGCTCGAGCCGACGCCCCAAAATAGGGCTCGACCGGAGCCGATGATCTTTTTTGTCATCCATATGTTTAGCTCAAAATTAACTGCCACTCTCAAAATTAATTGAAAGTTAATCAATACTGCAAAGATGCTCTAATCCTTGTACCATCTGAGAACAAACCAGCAGTTTAGATCTCTTCTAGAAGTTCAAGACTTCGTCATGCATGACCAAATCATCGTCAGAAAGGCACAAATGGACGTGGTAAAAAATTAGGAAAAAAAAAAAAAAAAGTTTAGGTGTAAATTTTTTTTATTGAAAGAATGTTTAATTGAAAATGAATTTGGAAAAAAATAATTTCGGGTCGTAATGTACACTTGTTGGACCACCTTTTTATGATTCATATTTACTCTTCTCTTACCTCATCTAATATCATACTATTAATTAAACCCCATAACTTTAGAATTATTATGGCGGAATACTAATATCCAACATCATCACTATAAAAAACATTATGATGCAGTTAGATCCTACAACTAAATAAGGGGCACCGAGCCTTATTATTAACTTTTAATTACTTTCTTGCCCTTTGAATTATTGTCCCCCCCGGGGGGGGGGGGTAGTCTTTAAGTTGTAATACGACTTTTAATTTTTGTTATTAGCTAGATCTTAGTTGTTAATTAAGATTAGTCATTATTTAGGATTAACCACTCCGATTGCACAACCCTTGCACATCATTTGAAAGGGTCGTGCAATCGGCTTGGCTATGTGTCTCGTTGTGATGATGTTGGGGCATTAATATTTATTCTATATACTATATTTTTAATATTTTGGAAAG
>CAIGRT010236406.1:0-22136 GCA_903798405.1 Fraxinus platypoda
TCGCCTACATTCTTTTGCCACATGTGCACCACGTGGCTCTACCGGAGCTTCGTTGGTGAGGCGTAACAGATTGTATATTGAAACGTTGAAAAGAACGGAGACATTTGACAAATTTTTTGATAAAAATTTTAACAGATTTCGATAAAAGTTGATAAAATATGATTAAAAATTTTAAAAAATGTTGTGAGTCCCATGAAATGTGCCGTACTGTTTGAAAGTGGCATACTTATTCTCGGAAATTACTTTTACTTTAAAAGCGAGCCTTTTAAGCTTATGTGAACATGCTAATACAAATAAAAAAAAAGGGGCCCATAAATGAGAAGCTAAAAGAATGAGTAAAGATTTCTTCTAATTACTAACAAGCTTAATAGCAACCTCTTCATTCGTCTGAATATTAGTGCATGCAAAATGCATAAAACAAATTGCTAAATAGAAAACAGAAACAAAAACAATCAAATTCAAGCAACCAAAGAACAAAATAATTCAAAATAGTGGAACTTATTTCCTACACCGAGGCTCCATCACCTAACTTTATATTTAGTAACATCATAATCACCTAATTTGATTTTGTTTCACCATGATCACCCAACTTTATATCTAATGTCACAATGACCATCCAACTTCTTTTCACAATTTTCACTAATTTAAAATTAGTAAAATAGTAACTTTGCATTATATATATAAAATAAATAAATAAATAAAAACTTATTTTAAAAAGTCACTTAAAAATATAAAACAAAATAAAAAAATTATTTTAAAAAAAAAACTTTTATTTTTGTATTTTTAAATTTATTGTACATATTATAAAGCAAAGTCACCATTTTATCATTTTTAAAATTAGTGAAAAAATTTGAGTGGCCATTGTGAAATAAAATAAAATTGGGTGGTCATGGTGACACTAAGTTTAAAGTTGGGTGGTCATTGATAAATTTAGCCCTAAAAAATACCCTTTAAAAGCAACTAAAAATTAAGCTGAAATTGCTGATTTAAAGCAGGAATGAGAGAGTTCTAATAATACAGTTAATTAATCAAAATGCGAATTATCATTGCAGACTTTTCGTTTACACTTTGGTTGTAATAATACAGTTAATTAATCAAAATGTTCGACAGTAAGTAATTTAATTTAGTTTTTCTTTTCTCTGTTGATCACTGCTGCTGTTCCAACTAATATGCATATTCGAATGGCATACTCCATATTTGGCAGTTTATCCCTGTCTTACAGTCTAACCTTAGCAGAGAGTGGTCAAGTCTAACTTTGAACTTTTAATGTTTTAATAAACGAAATCCATCACTTGGCTGCACCAAAACAGATAGATTTAAGTTTCTGTTTTGCTCCCATTTTCTGAAGTTATTTTTCTTCCAAACTCATTTTCAATGAAATCCACGACTTTTATCTACCTTTCTACCACACACTTATCAACTTTTATCAAAATAACTAAGAATCCAATTTTCAGCTAAACCAATCAAGGGCTACAACAACGGTCCAACAAAGGGAGAATCTTGGGTTTGATTCAAGCCAATCCATTCAATGCGTCGCATCTGACAAATAATTCAAAAAGATTGCAATATGTTCGAATCCAGTACAATGTCATAGATAAAAGAGGGTTCAACACCTTCCCCGATTCAACTCTAGCAAACGGATCACAATTACACGTACCATAGAGCACGCCCGATGAAATGAACAAAGTACTGTCAGTTAACATAAGAGTGCTTAGACAAGTATATACAAGAAAGAGGAATAAAGGCAAATATATTTTTATATATATTCACAAGGCAGTGATAATCATATGCAAATATCATACATACAACAGCCCAAGTGTTATGTGGTTAGGAATAGCTCACTATACTGGACAAAAAAGGCACTAAGAATGAACCAACAAGGTTCGACAAGAAAAAACAAAAAGGGAAATTTTCACTCAGCCAAAAAACCTAAAATATGCAAAGAAAAGAAGAAAAGAAAAGAAAAAAAAAACTTAAATGCATAATAATTATGTTTGATGTTGTATTACAGTAGGTGCACTCATTGTTGAATACTTCTTCTGCAGTCTCCCTTTTAACAGCCTGATTTTCGCATCGACTCGGGCTGTGAACCCGATTTTCGTCTCCTGTCTTGCCTTCGAGCGCTCTCGTTTCCACATATGCCGATCCTCAATGTCTTTCCTGTAGTACTTGATTTCTTGAATGATGTGATGATCCATTGGATTGAACGATCTTTGGAAAGAAATGTGAGCAAGGTACGGGAGATTACAAGCAATGGTCACTAAGAGGGTAGTGATCCAGTAAATTGGGGCCGGAGCTAGAACTTCTGTGAGGATTTTGAAGGCATTTTCGTCGAGAGCTGATGGTAATTCTCCATAGAATGCAAGAAACACATACCATGTAGTGACACTACCCCAAACGAATAAGTGTTGTATCCACGTGAAGTGACTCATCGTAAGTGCAATCTGGCAATTAACGGCCCAAATAATGCAAGTGAACATAGCAGTACCAACTGCAGTCATATCAGCTGTCTGGCCTCCAGCTCGGAAAGCTTGGTCGTAAAAGATGATAATGTTGAGGAAGAAGATAATGAGGGACGTGTATAGACCATTTCCCATCCACCCGAATATTCTGTACCAGTCAAAGAACAAATTTTTTGGCCCTTGCTGATATAGGGCCGGAAACTGCATTGTTCATAAGTTCGCATCAGTACAAAGCATTCCCGGGTTAAGTAAACTGGCCGTCATAAAATTTTAGCAAAATTTCATTTTTATTTCAAGTTTGTTGTCTATCTGCGTCAAGTCGATTAAAGGAAACAATCTATTCGATTAAAGGACGGAGTGACCAAATCGTAACAATTTTTCAAGTTCAGTGTCCCAATTGTCACAATGTTTAAGTTGATTGATCCTCGTTGAAAATTTAACTTAAAAGTTCATTGACCACTAGTGTTTCTTATCCCCAAGCATTCTACACATGCTGAACTTGTGGTAGTTTGAAGGAAATTCAAGCATATAAAATTTAGAAAGGATCGAAAGAAGACTAACCTGCAAACACACTTCAGAATCTACATCCTGTTCGAATACTCCAAGTGAAATCACAGGCAATGATGTAAGAACGACGTTGAACAGCAGCATGTACCAGTCAACATAAACTGACTGTCCAGAGAAGGCAGCAAAAGCCTCGAAGTAGAAGATTGTAAGGCCAAATGCTATATTTTTGTAGAAGAAATAGCATATCTGAGAGAGCAGAGAATTGTAGTTAAAAGTGAGAATAAAACAAAGATGGAGGGTAACGCGAAGTAGAAGGACTACATCCACGCAATAATTAACATGCTTTGTACATGCAGAGGTGGAAATTTTATATTTTTAATAGTGTCTTTTGACAGCATCAATGAGAACATAATGAGTTAGCTAAGACGATACCATCTGTGCAATTCTTTTGTAGCACCAATGTCCATGTACAACTAGAAGCCTCTCTAGAAACTGAAACTGTGCGATAGAGAAGTCGCTAGCCATTACAGCCTACATAAAGCCCAAATTGTGTCAGCCTATTTTGATCTAAAAGTAATACATGCTCATGAAAAGTTCCCATGACCTGAAAAGAATGTTAATAACGTGAATTTTTAAAAAACCAAACATAAGCAAAAATCTTGATTAACAATGAAATAAAACCTAATTTATTGGGAAAAAAACTAAAAATAACAATTCTCTGGGAAGAGAAATTATTTTTCAGCCAACAAATCTAGCATTTACCATTTGTAATATAATCCACAATCGGGGTATGCTTTCAACATCTTTTCATTCTTCCTTGATCTTTTTAAAGCAAAAGCGGATTTGAACCCAATCCGGCATCTAAATGAAGCCCATAAATAGTGATAATTCAACAAATAATTTCATAACTCTGTTGAACTGGAACACAACTTATTTATCAAGTGGTAAATCAATAATTCAGCTGGGCAACAAAAAAAAACCTGAAATTGGATTATATATACTGATATTATATTCCCCCTTCTCTTTTAGCTGGTCACCACTAAAGTTTTGCCTTTATCACTAAGGTTGACACCAAATTTGTTAGAATTTCTCAAGAGACAATATGAACAAAATTCAAATAAGCATATGCATATCTTATATTAAAACAAGAAAATACTTGTATCAGACTATCACTTTCTGCAAGTGAAGGAATGCCAAAGCAAGCCTCTCTGATTCTTGATGTACTTGATCATTTCTGTAGTTTGGTAAGTGATTCTTTAAGTATATAACTATTTTGCGAATAACAAATGGCTATAGAATCTGATTCCAGATACATTTGGAAGAAAGCACAATCTTTCTTAAAAAGTGGAGCCACTGAATTGCAGCTTCCAGACTAAAATGCTTATCCAGTATATGTATCGTATCAGAGTTTGCATTCCATCAAATACTGCTGTAAAATGTTGGCTAATTTCGAGATAAGTGGAGTGAGGAATATGATCATCTAATGCTCTCAAATATCTTTAATCTTTTCCTACTATTCAAAGGCAGAAGCAGACAAGTACACATAATAAAAGGTAAACAATGAGGAATGCATTGCTCAACGATCAGCATGAAAAATCTGGACATATAATTAAGACAAAACCTAAAATCAGTTTAGTAACAAAACTAACGATTCACGAGGATACAAAGAAAATAGATCTCTTGTCCAAGGGCATGAAATTTATTTGAGCAGAATGGCAAGTAGGAATAGTACTCGGGATAGTGGATTCAACTGCAAGTATTGCACACTCTCAAGGAATCGATTCACAATGAAAATGGTTTGGAGAAACATATACAGATAATGCTGAGCGTGTTGGAAAATAATCCCAGATTGCAAAGGCTTCTAAAATCCTAGTTGCAAAAACATGTTCCAAAGAAACAAATGCTTCACACATCTAAAAAATCAATTACTATGATTTCATCATTGCATACTGCATTTGAAGCTGATAAGATTATGTTACAAACCTGCATTCCTTCACATCCACTAATTCCCACACCAATGTCTGCTTCTTGAATCATACCAACATCATTTGCACCATCACCGATTGCTAATATGGTTTTCCCAGTTCCTTCTTTTACTAGTCTTGTTACCTGGTTGCCAAATAACATCAGCACAAATGAAGGATTGAGCAGTCATAACTATCAGCAGGTTTGGGTATGCTTAAAAAGTTTACTTATAAGTAAATAAGTCTTTTAACAGGTCAAAGTTGGAATAAGTTATTTATTTTGACAATAAAGTAAGAGTTACTCTCCAGAAAGTAACTTTTTTTTACTTTCAAGTAAGAAAAAGTTAATTACTCAAACATGTTGGAAACAAGTAACTTCAGCTTAGCCAAACATGCTCGGTAGAATTATCTCAGAAACTTCGAGAAATGAATTGCAAAAGACGCAGCATGAATTCAATAAGTAGATAAGACAAAAGATGCTTACCAGAGCCTTCTGCTTAGGTGAAACACGACAGCATATGACAGAAGCACAATCAACTGCTAAATTCAAAAATTGATGCTTCATGTCATCCTCCAATGCATAAGTTAAAGTTTTCCCATCAATGATCAATGCGAAAGCAGCATGAGGATCCTTTTCAAGCTTGACCATTTGAGACCCATTGGTGATTTGCATCGAGATATTTTCTTTCACTGACTGAGAAGTAACAAACAGCAAGGAAAGCTACCATAAATTATAATAAACATGCTCAAATGTTTTGCATACTCTTTCTATAAACAACTACCTTCTCAGGATCTTGGCTTAATGTGGCTTCATTGGTTGCTGTAATACAGATTTGCTTCATGCCCTGTCGAAGCAAACTACAAGAGAATCTGCATAGTGGTCACAAGATTTCATTTTAACAGCCAGAAGGCTTTGATTGTTCAGACACTATGATCACCATAAAATAGTTAAAGCCAGATTCTGCTGGCAAGAGACAGACCCTATATTAATCGCAGTTTCCATCTTATCACCTGTCAGAACCCAGAGCTTGAGACCAGCTTGTGCCAGTTTATCTATGCATTGAGGCACCTATAGAGTAGTAAACAAAGAAAAATGTTCATTTACAAACCACGAGTGTGTGTGTAGTGATAGCTTCACAGCAGTGATACAACATATAATATACCCCTTTCTGTAATTTGTCCTCCACTGCAGTTGCACCAACAAGTATCAAGTCCCTTTCCATCATATCAGAAACCCGCTCGAGCATTGCGTCCCTATCACCACCAATTGAGGTTTTTGCTTTGGAAAACTCTTCATTCCAAGCAGAATACTCGGCCTCTTCGAGCTTCTTGTAAGCAAGTGCAAGAGTTCGTAATCCAGCCTCCCCATATTCATTTAAATGCTTGGTAGTAGCTTCCTCGTACATTTTTCCATTCTTTGATAACCTCTCAAATATTATGCTGTAAAGAAGAGATAGCATCAAATTCCAGAGCATATTAGCCCAAACACAATCTTAAAAGGAAAAGATCAAACTAAAAAATAAAAAATCACAGAGCTCACCTGCTCAGTGCCTATAAATTAATTAAAACGAACTTTAACAACTAATTCTTCAAATGCACATTAGAGAGTGTTGAAAACGATATTTAAATGATATGTGTGGTTCTAACAGCTTAAGTTTTTAGATCGAGCGACTCAACATAGTATCAAAAGCACGCAGGCAAAGGTCTTGATTTCAAGTCTCTTCGCCACTCATTTAAATAAATTGTTCACGTGTTAAACTTTAATCGAAAACTATACCCGCCTACATATGAGGGGCATGTTGAAGACAATATTTAAATTATGTATACGGCCCCCACCTGCTTAAACTTTTAGATCAACTAGTTCAACAATGAACAAAGAGCATATGAAGAACATGTTGATAATATGCAAAAGTTAATGGCTACATTGTCCTTTACTACACTTTCATTGCTTGTTTTTAAAAAGATTTTTTCTAGATTGGACTTACTTGGAGAGAACCCAAAGTAGCAAACAAGATGTTGAATGACAAACCTGTCAGCTCCTTTGCACAGGAGAAGAATTTGACCAGTCTCGTCCCGTACAATAACAGACATTCGCTTCCTTTTGCTTGTAAAATCCAACAAATTGAGAACTTTATACTCCCTGAATTTACAGAGATATATTAGATGTAAAGACAACTGATCCAAGAGAAACTACTTTCCAAATACACTGTCACTAAAAATAATTTATTCGCAGTCTTGCCTTTCAGTTGGCTCTTGGAAAGAAGGATATCTCTCACGAACGACTATGGTTGACTGAGTTCTTTTACAGAACTCAAAGCCGAATTCTTTAGCTGCAACAAGAAATGAACCTTCATCTGGTGATTCTGCTTCATAGGTTAAATCCCCATTCTCTTCATTTAGTTCAGGAATTGCAGTGTGACAAATTGACAGTATCCTGAAAAACAGTAAAATGACATCTGCATTGGGTTCTTTGCACCAATTCCCATTCATGAGCCGGGTATCCTCAAAGCTAAACCCCTTTATTGCAGGTTTGCGTTCATTTTCATCTGTTGAAGTAACAACGGTCTCCAATTCAATTTCCGATTGCCCAAATGCATTTCCACTTTTCTGCCACGAAAGAGGTGTACTAGTCTTGCTCTGCCCATCCATGTCCATAGCCATCTGCTTTGCAGCAGCAAGTTCCACATCACTAGCACGTGTTCCATATGCAGCACCTGCAATGGAGCATTTGAGGAAGTCCATTTGGTTGCATGTCAAGGTGCCAGTTTTGTCAGATAGGATTGTATCAACCTGTCCTAATTCTTCGTTTAAATTTGACGTTCGTGCCACAGCAGGAGTTCCCGTCTCTTCATCATACATATGGATGTCGCGGTTTATGAACAATGCTTGGAGGACTTTTACAACCTCAATTGAAACATAGAGGGATATTGGTATCAAATAGCCATATAACATAAGAGCGGTGATTAGATGATAAAAGCCTGAAACCAGTGGTTTGTCTGGATTAAAAAGATTGTTTTTATCAGGGGCGCGTAAATACCACCAGTTTGGCATGTCATGTTTCGTCTTCACGATAAAACCTATTGAGCTGATGAATGAGATGAAAACCAGGAGGCTGAAAAGGATGTAAATTATCTTGTCCATTTGCTTCTCAATCCTGCTTCTTTTCGAAGGAGATTTCGTAGAATTCTGCATAACTTTGCTATCATGACCAGTGAATATCACAACTCCATAAACATAGGCTGTGTTTCTAAGCTTTGAATCTCTGAGAAGAATCTGACTAGGATCGAGAGGATAGACAATGCGGTCATATTCAAGATTACCGACGAAAGTGTAAAGATTAGGGTTCGGATCCTCGCATCTTATGGTTGCATTGAAATCCTTAAAAGTTGTATCATCATCCAATGGTAAAGTTACCTCGAGGGATCTTTTTACCTTCAAATTTGTCTCTCCATCTAAGTTCATAGTTTCAACATAACAAATTCCATCTTCATAACTAGACGATAAAAGAAGTAAATCGGCAGGAAAAAACCGATCCTTTTCTACTTTCACAACATCTCCAACACGAATCTTCATCCATGGTCTGTTACCAAATACACCATCTCCTTTATGTACACTAGCTTTTCTCAAATTAACTTTCATATCCTGTATGAAGCGCCGCCAATCTTCCAAAGCTTCTTTAGCCATACTCAACCCAACCACGAATGCTAAAGGAGCAATCATACTTACAGGTGAGAATGGAGATACATCAGTTAATGAAAGGATTGCAGCTAGAAGAAAGTACAAGTTGGCAACACGTCTGAATTGTTCAAATATGGCCTTAGGTAGAAATGTAATGATGTTGTACTTTGTCGTAGAGATGTAATTGGTGCGATATTTAAGTGGCTTTTGCTCATGTAAATGAGGCTGGTTGCAATAAACCATTCGCGAGTAACCCGGACCTTGGATGTCATGCGGCCCCTCTTCCTCAGAAGCGTGTGGTCTGTAGCAAGAAAATGTGTACAGACTGCTCCTTCGAATTTTCGCCCTTATCCTACCCCGTGCCATTTTTCACAGTTTTTTACTACCTCATAGAACTATAAAATGAAAACTCTGACACCAGCCCTCTCTGTTCTTGTGAAGAGCTTGCTTAGAAGACTATTAACGTTGAAATGAAAATCTGCCCAACCTTAAAAGACAGGGTTAAAGAATTTGTATCAAGAACACCACCTGGAAATGAATTAATAACAAAAGACAAAAATATTAAACTTATTATCCATTATAAATAACAAAGAATGTACAAGTACATTGCACAAACTTTCATAAAATGACTGTCAAATCGTCATCCACTATTCTTTCATGCACAAATCTATCAATTAATTAAAATAATTGTGTAATGACAGATCAATTACAGCCAATTAAAAAAAGAAAAAAAAATTGTTCATATCAATACTCCTCACTTCAAATTTTGAAGGCTTAACTACGGCCGAATTTATCTTAAAAAGTTGCAGATTCAAATTTATCCAAAAAAAAAAAAAAACGCTTCAAAGAGTAAATAAAAAGTAAAAATAATAAATTTGTCGAATTCATCACCTCCAAATAAATAAATCACAGTCTTGAATCTTTATCTGTACAATGACATCAAGAATCTAATCTCACACTACGAAAAACTAATCCTTAAAGTCTTAATAGATCATCAATAGCAAATAAAACAAAAAAGATACCACGTTTTAATTACAACCTCAAAGGCTCAAATGGAACTCCAAACATTCAAAATAAAAAGAAAAAATACACCCAATTTGTTTTTACATCTTTTCTCACACAATTTACCACAAGAAAACAACCCAAAAATATATGCCCATATATTGACAAAAACGCGATACAATATATGTACATATACAGAGATAGGGAGAGAGTGTATGACTTCTTTACCTACAGATCAGGTGGGGTGGATCAAGAAGTTCGAAAACATGGGAATTCTTCTGGCGGCCCAGACGGAAGAAGAATGGATATTGATGGAAACCCAGCTGGGAAAAGTTGCAGAGATGGGTTATGGAGGAGAGAGAAAGGGAGAGTAAGATGGAGAGAGAATTAAGAGTGTGACGGAGATTTACATTTACAACAGGCACATAAACAAAAACTAAATACCAGTGTTTCACGCTCCCTCTCTCTTTTCTTCAATTTCAATTTCTATATATATTTACCCCTTCTCATACTATTTTTCGCACGCTCATCTGCTTTAGCTTTTACAGAAAAAATAAAATATAATTGGCCAAACAGGAAAATAATAATTCTTTTTAGGAATTACATCGAGAACAAGAAATAATTGAAAATCAAACAAAAAAAGTACATAATTATCGGTCAAAGTGATGCGTCAATCGTCAAATTCTTCTTTTTAAAAAACGTGAATCGATTGTGCAAGTTTCGATTCACGCAATTTTCAAGTGCACCGATGAGTTACGTTATTTTTTAAATAATTTTATCGATTAAATAGTTTTTTTTTTTTTCATATTATAAGATTGAAAAGAGTGTGAGAGAGTTTTTTTTTTTTTTTTTTGAGAGAGAGAATTGAGAGAGTTTAAATTAAAAATAAAATTGATATCTCGAACTATGTAGCAATTTTTTGACGTGGAAAATGCACTGCTTTTTACAGCTTATACTTTTGAAGAAGAAATAAGAGCAGGGCGAATGCCATTGGGGACCCACTATTGCTTACGTGGCATATCATCAAACAACGAAGATGATTGTAAGTTTCCGACAGAGGGTCCCATACAAAAGTCCTTTATGCCTCTAAACCTTGGCCATTTTGTCCATACTACTCCACTCCACTGTGCTGGAATTTTCATTTGAAATAATAAAATTACAGTTTTAGATTTAGCCCCTGTTTGGTAAAAATTAAAATACAAATTTTGATCAAAGTCAAAGTCAAAGTTAACAATTAATTTTAATTACACATTTTATATGACTCATAATTATTCAATTATACATAAAATCAACTTTTATCAAAATTTACTAAAAATCTGATTTTTAATCCCCATCAAACAGAGATTTAAAAATGAAAATAAACATAATTTAAAAAAATCATTTTCTTTTATTTATTTAAATTTACCTATCATTTAATACCACATTAACTTCATCTAAATTGGAGTTGTAACCTCAATGGGAGCATTACTCTTGTTAAAATCACATTCTGGGAGGAGCTCCTCGATTACATTTAATGCGACAAGAATTATGTTCAACTTAATATATTGACAAACGTTGGAATATTTAGTCAATGAAACGGAACAATTAATATATATTTCTCCATCTTTTTGAGAATAAATCGAAATTTTGGTGAAGAATGATTGGATAAATGAAATTACAACGATCATTACATATAAATCGGTCAGAGACTTCAAACACCTAAATGAGATTTCAAAAGGATATGAAATTATAAGTGTTATTTAGAAAATTTACCGAATTCCTTGTGTTTTATTTTTATTTTTTCATTATATTGTTAAAAGAAATTTACGCCTGTGTTTGGTATACATTTTACAAGAAATAAGAAGAAAAATTTTGACCATTGGACTTGCAGGCGGGACCCACGCGTGAGAGAACAAGTCAAAAATGGTGGCTGGAACAGTAAAAAAAGGTCAAATTTTTTATTCTTTTGGCCAATTAATGTATACCAAACACAGGCATATTTAACATGACACGGTGTGAAATAAGTTCAGAATAACGCGTAAATATCCATATGTCAATCAATTAACCATCTTCCCTACGTTGTAGAATTGGTCCAAACCTATGATTCTCGAATACACCTATGAATTAATTGCAACTACTTGGAGACGTTATTGATTGCTTCCTCCTGTTCATGTCGTGGCATGATATTAACGTGCATAGATCAGGACCACACTGGTTTTGGTACAAAAATAGGTCTATGGTCAACTTGTTAAAATGGTAGTCCATGGGGACATTATTGTCTATTTACTCCCAACTCTAAATCATTCTAAAGGTTTTTTGTGTCATTATTTCATATTACACTACATTTACATGCTTTCAACAAATTTCTCGACATTTCATCGGTGTCGTTTGCTTTAGTGCGTGTCTAAAAGAACGTGAATCGCATTTAAATTTGAAGAATATTGTCAGAAGAAGTATCTCAAACTCTTATACGTAGATTAATATTTCAATATGTAGAATTTCTCTCTCAACCAAATTTTTTCGTTTTATTGTTTTCTTCCTTACGTATTATTTTTGTCTTAAAAACCGTCACACGAGATACCTAATTGACTCTGGGAAGGTAGTTTCGAACAACAAACATTTGGCCATTTTTCTTAACTATAAACCTTGAAAATGTTATTTTATCTTTTCATATGACACACCCCTAAATAAAATTTGCCTTAGGTATGACATTTGAGGGTTGAATCAGCAAAACTCCAACGCCCAAAGAGGGAGGTTTTAGCCTTTAGGGCAATCCACGAAGTTGCTTGGAAAATCATCCAAAAAAAGAAAAGCACTGTATTTTAAAGTCTTTGTTTTATTCCTTTCATGTACAGCTACATTTTTTTCTTACCAATTTTGTCCTGAAAAGTGTCTTACACGATGTCTAATTGACTTTGAGTAAATCGTTTCGATGAATAATTAATATTTGGTTGATTTTCTTCACTATTGATATTCAATATATTAGAGTTCCACATTGATTGGTGATATTTACACGATCCACTTAATAAGGTGAGGACAATCCACCCCTAACAAGCCGATTTTGTTAAGTTGAATTAGCTCAATATCCTTTCTAATGTGGTATCAGAGCATGTCCAGTTTTGCAATGTTGGGTGCACCCANTTTGTTCACAGTTGTTTGACATAGTACACGCTGTGCGTGAGGGGGACGTATTAGAGTCTCACATTGGCTGATGATATTTACATGATCCACTTAATAAGATGAGGGCAATCCTCCCCTAACAAGCCGATTTTATTATGTTGAGTTATGCACAATATCATTTCTAATACAATATCAACTACAACTAGAAAATTGTCTTCGAAATCTGATTTTTATTTTTTTTTCCCCATATTTTCGTAATTTTTACTTTTATCTTTTATACCAAAATTCGAAATTAGATTATTTTAATGCTTTTTTTTCTTACTACTAAGGAGATTGGAGGTCTTTTCTAGAGGAGGATTAATACTTGTTCATGTGTATATTTCCACAATTATAAAAGAAAAGTCATGGCGTGTTTCTATACCTAAGTGGTCATGTGCTGGTTGCAAACGTGATTAGCACTCTTGTAATAATATGTGGACCGTGGAGGTCAACCATTGATCATGCGTGTTGGATGAGACAAAACTGATTTTGAGGAAATCGATTCTCATCGTGTTATAATCGATTTCTATTAAATTAATTTTATTTCGAAGTAATGTAAAGGAATTGGGTAAATAATCGTATTTTTACAAGTGCTGATATTATCCTCGATGTACATAGTTAGTCACGTCTCAAGATTTAAAGAAGCTACCTATTTGGTCATTCTTTGACAGATATTTTGAGAGTGGTTGAATGAATTTAACTCTACTGAACATTGAGAGACAGAGTTGATCATGACAACTAATTACAAATATTTGATTTATAGTCACGTATTGTTAACACGTGTCTTGATGGGATGGGCTAAAATGCAAAATATTGTCATATTTTCTCTATGTTTACCTTTATATTATTACTTTAAAAAAATCCAACGGGCTGGAGTAGCTCAGTTGGTTAGAGCGTGTGGCTGTTAACCACAAGGTCGAAGGTTCAAGCCCTTCCTCTAGCGCATTTACCATTTTTTTATTATTATTATTATTTTTCAGTCAATCAACTGCTCAAGCCAAAAATAAAAAATCTCATATCTACCATATTTTTTGCCTTATTATTTACATAAATAATTTGTTTTGAAATAGAAATTCTAACTTACAGGATGGGTTTGAATTCCATTCAACGAGTTTAATCGGATTAATGAAATTTTGTGATTATGCATGAGACTGGCAATGACGAAATGTTGCCAAACTGATGGCCCCATATGCTTACTGAAGTGAGTTTCTTGGTTCTGGACTCTCAACTCTTCTAAGTAAAACATTTCATGTAAACGTTAATTTGATGTCACTCTCTTATATATATATATGTTATTTTGAGTCGAATCGGTGCATTTGTCTTGGTCTTTTAAATAGTATGTCACATTACTTTGATGGGACAACTTGTTTATTGTTAATAAAATCGAGTAGAATTATAGCATCATATATTGTAAACTAAATATAAAATGGAATAAGTATCTATTTCATGATTCAAATAGATTTGTATTAATATTAAATTTGACAATATTAGGTACGAGGTATCGACCCAGAGAATTATATGAAATTCTAATAGAGCACAATCTCAACTAGTGAATCATATATAATAATTTGGCTGATATGTTATCTACAATCAAAAATTGTACTTAACGAGTAATTAAATTTTCATCATGACTTTTACGCCTCCATCTCATAGTGACATGCCACATAGATGCCAATCACGTAATATGTCATGTAAATGCCGTTTTACGACTTCTCTGATAGGAAGCTTCTCTGAGCTGTAAATGTCGTTTTACAGCTTCTCTAGGCTTCTCCGATAGGAAGCCTCTATGAGGTGATGCACCTAGTTCGAGGCAATGGGAGAGACGTGATCCTCGACCATATGAAATGGGCTTCTTTGGCCCAAGATGTTGATGTCAAGATCATAGCATTGTGCAAGTTGCAATCTGACATCTTAAGTCACGTACGATTTGATTGATGTGAAATTTTTGCGAAGGAGTTAAGAGTCTAATCCCTTCTCAACGGTTTAGGACAACGTGTGAGAAGTCACATTCCTATAACGAGTATAATATGACACTATTGAACTTAACTCTCAAACCACTGGGATGAGGTCACGCGTCAACACCAACTACATCTAATTGCCAACAAATTCTTACACTTTGTGCCATTTGAAGATAATTCACATTTGGTTTTTCTCACACTAAAAACTAGATTGGATGCACGTGTTCCTTATATTTGCTCTCATTTGTATCGTAACTTTTCATTTTTCGGTACTAAACTTTAGGAGGTTAATAACAGTAAAATAAAATGAAAATTCATGATTTTATCTCTAGTGTGACTTTTCCTTTTTACTTTATCATTTTGAATTTAAGGGCATGTTTGATTCCTGTTAATTTATTTTATGGTTTGTTACATGATCATATACAATCACACATTCAAACAATAAAATATTTTACACGTTTTTCCTACTTTTTAATCGCACATTCTCCTAAAATACAATTCAAAACTCATTTTTTTTCAATTAATGGGAATCAAAGGGGTACAAGTTGTGGGCAACTTCATACAGTAGAGCGTGAAGCCGATTTTAATTCATAATACGCGCGTGGTACGGTACATTTCAACATCTCAATATTAAGACAAAAGAACGGATAAAAATTAATTTATCCGAATCCTCAAATTTTGTCGGATCGAATGTTAAAGCAAAATTATGGTATTTACGTTACATCGTTATTCTTATTCGAATACCCAAAGCAAAACCCCGAAGTTCTGGACCTATCCGTTACAACTTTATGTTTCTTTTTTTTTTCAGAATTACAGAAAAATCAACACTGGAGAATATTATTTAAACTCAATTGAATCCCCGATCCAAGAATTCTCAATCCTTCTCCAATGGTATCGTCTTCATTACTTCACAAGAATTCCTGTTTTTCATAGCTTTTCTATTATTTCGATGAAATGGGTTCTCCTGGGAAGTGGATCAAATCACTGATCGGTGCCAAAAATTCCCCACCAAGCGACAATGTAAGCCAAAATCCTCCAGGATTTGTATATAATCTTATTTCTGTATTTCATTCAATGATCCTTTTTGTTTTTTTTTTTTTTATTGTAAGAGAAGGTGGGTGGTAAGTAAAGGCGGGAAGTGGAAATTATGGAGGGGTGTATCGAAGGGTGTTAAAGGAAGGGGGACTTCGCCGGAGACAGATGAATCTGAATCTGCTCCTTATTTGATTGACGGTGAAATGGCGGCGGCAGTGGCTGCTTTGGCCAAAGCTTCGCCTAAGGATTTCATGCTGGTCGATAATGGACCGCGGTCCGAATCCAGACAAATTTTCGGTCATTTCTGGGAATCAGCTACTTTCCCTTTTCATTTCCCCTCTTCTTTAGATGATTTGTTTGCTGGTGTTTGAAGGCAAGGCGTGCTTTAAGGGCCTTGAAAGCACTGGTAAGACTACAAGCTATAGTTCGTGGTCGACTGGTTAGAAAACAAGCTGCTGTAACATTAAGGTGCATGCAGTCGCTTGTTCGAGTTCAAACTCGAGTTAGGGCCGAAAGCATTAAAACATCTGCACAAGGGCACTTCCCGAAGAATCAGATTCTTGATTCTATAAAGCAAGCCGAGGTATGATTAGTCCTGTGCTGTTGACTAAAACTAACGTGGTTATTATAAATCAACTTAAAAGAAATTTAGTAGGATAATTACTGGAATATTGGGGGAAAAAAAGAGAGTAATTTTCATTAAGAAGTGTTTTTGTAGTGTTAACAAGGAATGATTTAGCTCGCCTCTGGTAGGGGACCATTGTCCCTGTTTATAGCCATAACAACAAGAGTCTGTGACCCTTATTCACATCACGCTACAGTGTCCGACCTTGATTTGTGTGACATTACTCTGTTTGAAAGGTTTCAATTCACGAACCTTTCTACCATTACAGGGGCCTGCGAAGGCTACACACATGGAGGGGTGGGGGCCACATTTTTTTTAATACAATGGGTGGGGCCCGCCGCTACAGTGATGAAGAATTATTCTTCAATTCACTATTGAGTTCAACCGTTCACGTCATCATTTCTCTCGGGATACCGTCTATGACATAAGTCATGATGACCCGTTATTAGGCAATCATTACTCTAATTTGATTGGTAGATGATACGATGCTCACTTCAGAGGTGCCATTTGTCTTCTTCTGAGTGGTTGTTGGGGGAGGTGTCGGCGTCATCAAGGAGCACCTTTTCAGTTGGATAATGATTATGTTTTTCGAAGACCGGAGCCTCGTAGCCGATCTGACTATATGTGTTTACAAGCCGACCTTCATTCAAGGTTTTGGAAATCTTATGTTTTGAATTATTTCTAATCCCATAGTATGTCCACGGTCATGTTTAAGGTCGGGTCACCAACATAAGCAATACAGTTTTAGCCTAATAAGTAGACTTTATCGAGAAAGATAACTTCTTTCAGGCCAGAAGTTGATTTATGAGATCTTGAATCAACTTATGGTACATATAAATATCTTCTTTATATGTTATACGATTCAACTATCAAATTGGATAATAAGTGAAATAAGGTTTTTGTGACTGTAAATGGTAGAATGGATGGTGTGACAATTACTCAACAGTTGAAGAAGTGAGGTCGAAATTACTAATGAAACAAGAAAGGTCTATCAAGAGGGAAAGGGCTAATACATATTGTAGAATTTTTAGTACTTAATGTTTACTTTTTCTCTTCTTAAGGACCTTACGTGCAATTATATTTTCAGTCCTTATTTGTGTCTGTTTAATAGTTTGTTCCCTAGATTGCAAATTGGCTGTAAACGTCTGTTATGTTTGTTCAGGCCGGTGCTTTTATACTGTGCCTTGGTTTCACTTTCAGTAACTAATTGAATAAAATTCAAATTGTTTTCCTTTTCGGTTCTCAATTTCTTCATGGTATCAGAGCGGGGAAGATCCTGAAGATAGGATCTGATACATTGTGATCACCAAGTGATTAGTGATTTTGATGGAAAACGAATTAGAGGAAAATACTAATTCGCGAGCTAATGGAGCTCGACGCGAAGCTGATGAAGGAGATCCACTTCAGTTAGGTAACTCAGATCATCCCGATCTGTCTCTTGTTACCGTGCCACTTACTGGGAAGAACTTTCTGGCTTGGAGTAGGTCAGTTAGAATTTCGCTGGGTGCAAAAATGAAGCTAGGGTTCATTGATGGAACAATTGAACCTCCAACTAAGAATTCACCTCAGTTTGTGAAATGGAATAGAGTCAATTGCATGATAATTTCGTGGATCCTAAATTCTATTTCAAAAGACATTGTTGATGCATTTTTATACACTAATTCTGCTAAAGAGCTATGGAGTGAATTGGAAGAGAGATTTGGTGGTTGCAATGGTCCACAGTTATACCAAATACAGAGGGAGATTTGCTCAATAACACAGGGCAATCAGTCAATATCTCAGTACTACACAAAATTGAAAGGTTTATGGGATGAATTAACATATCTTATGCCATTACATGAATGTACCTGTGCTTCAGCTAAGGCGGTATCAGATATAACTTCATTTAATAGGTTAATGCAATTTCTCATGGGATTAAATGAGGAATATGAACAAGTCCGAAGTCAGATTTTGGTTATGGAGCCCCTACCGGTGGTTAACAAGGCTTATGCTATGATCCAGAGGATTGAGAAACAGAAAGAAGTACATATAGCCTTTGGTAATGAAACTAAAATGAATGCCATGTTTTCTAAGGCAAGTAACTTCAAGAAGGGTCATGGAGTTAGACCTATGAGAGGAAAGAGTTATGAAGTGATAAAAAGGGAGAAATAGTTATTTTATTGCACTCATTGCAAGGTCAATGGTCACAACAAGGATGGTTGTTTCAAAATTATAGGCTATCCGGATTGGTTCAAACAGTTAAAGAATCAGAACAGATCTGGAACTGTGAAATATTCAGCAAACATGGCTGATACACCATTTGAAACAGATCGGGAGGTGAAAGAAAAGATTCAGAAGTTCAATTTGTCAGAGATGATCCAGCAGGAATTGGTGAAAATGATGAAAGGAAGCAATGGAAATGACATGGTTAATTTTGCTCATCTTGATGATTTTGCAGGTTCTGTGCTTAAACCTGATGTTATTCCTACTTTAAATACTTCAAACCTGTTAGAAGTAGGCTCTTGGATATTAGATACTGGTGCATCTAATCATATGTGCAACAACTTAATTTTTTTTAAGAAACCGAAGCAATGCACTTCAGTTATTCCTGTATATCTACCTGATGCATCTATCAATTTTGTTCAACACACTGGAGATATTCAAATTCACCCTGTCATTACTCTGAAAGATGTCCTACATGTCCCTACATTCAAGTTCAATTTGTTGTATGTCAGCAAGTTAACAAAAACTTCAAAGATGACACTTATTTTTTCTGATAACTTCTGCCTTTTACAGGACCATCAGACTGAAGAAATCAAGGCAGTTGGTAGACTAGTCAGAAATCTCTATGTTCTGGACAAGACCTCCTTTACTTCATCAGTTTTAAATAAATTCAAAGAGTCTCTTTGTAATTCTGTTTTTCCTCAATATAACAATTTCCCTGTGTCTTCCAATATTGTTATCGAAAAATCTTTAAGTCTGTGGCACAAAAGGCTGGGACATGTCTCTGCAGTTGCTATGAAACATTTAGATTTTTTCAATAGTTGTGATGATGTTCTTCTTTCCCATTGTGATATTTGTGCCATTTCCAAACAACCTAGATTACCTTTTACAACTAGTGTGATACAAACTCAATTGGTTGGAGAATTAATTCATATTGATCTGTGGGGACCTTACAAACAGGCTTCCATTACGGGGGCACACTATTTTTTAACCATCGTTGATGATTTGAGTAGAGCTACTTGGACCTTTCTCATCAAGCATAAGACTCAAGTTTTACATACCTTCAAAGCCTATCATCAATTTCTTCAAACTCAATTCCACATAGATATTAAATGTGTGAGATCTGACAATGGCACCGAGTTTGTTAATTCAGCATTTCAGAAATTTCTTATTGACAAAGGTATAGTGCATCAAACAACTTGTGTCTACACACCACATCAAAATGGTGTGGTTGAGAGGAAGCACAGGCATCTCTTGCAGGTTGCTAGGGCCCTTATGTTTCAAGCCAACCTGCCTAAATTTTTTTGGGGAGAGTCCATCTTGATGGCTACTTACATCATTAACCGATTGCCTACAAAAATTCTTGACTGGAAAACACCCTTTCAGGTCCTCCACAAAAAAATTCCTTCATATGATAATCTCAAGGTGTTTCGGTGTCTTTGCTATGCCACTAATACTCAACCTTTCAAGGATAAGTTTTCTCCTAGAAATTTTAAATGTATCATGATAGGCTATAGCCCTGGAAAAAAGGGTTATAAAGTCTATAATCTGGAAAATAGGCAGATATATGTATCACGAGATGTTGTTTTTTATGAGAATATATTTCCCTACAAAGATAATTCTCTCCCTGACCAAGCTTCACCTATTCCTATTCCTGTGTTAGATCAAAATACCTTTGAAACAAATTCTGATGAAGTTTCTGATTTGCCTGCTATTCCTGCTGGTCTGCCTACTGCCACTGATGATCTCAGCAATGGTTCTTCAACTCTTCTTGACACACAAACATCTACTAATTCTACTCATAGCCAACCTAATATCAGGAAAAGCACAAGAACAAAACACACTCCTAGTTGGATGCAAGATTTTATATCCAATTTTAGTCACATTGATCACATTCCTAATACATCTTCTTCATCTTTAACCCCTCATACTTTTCCCTACCACACTTCACCCAACTTTACTCCTGCATATATTGATTATTTGGCCAACATTACTACTATCCAAGAGCCAACTTCATATAGGGATGCAAGCACAAAGAAGGAATGGACAGACGCTATGAGGGCAGAACTTGATGCCTTGGAGAAGAATGCTACTTGGGAATTGACTTCATTGCCATCTGGTAAAAAACCAATAGGCTGTAAATGGGTTTTTAAAGCAAAGGTTAAGGCTGATGGCACGTTGGATAGATGTAAAGCCCGTTTAGTTGCAAAGGGTTTTAATCAAGTCCCCGGGATTGATTTTTTTGAGAGTTTTTCTCCAGTAGCAAAACCTGTGACTATTCGTTTATTCTTTGCCATTGCCACCGCCAAGCAGTGGCCTATTTGTCAACTTGATATTAACAATGCATTCCTCCATAGAGTGTTGGATGAAGAGGTATATATGTGGCCACCTCAAGGATATGATAAAGCTACTGTGGGGCAGGTTTGTAAACTCAAAAAGTCCCTGTATGGTTTGAAGCAAGCAAAGAATTCTGAGTTGTGTAAACACCTTATTGCTTTTGGTTTTCACCAGTCCCAACATGATCACTGCCTGTTTACTTTACATCATTCCACTTCCTTTATTGCTCTACTTGTTTACGTTGATGATCTGCTTCTTACTGGGACTGATGAGTTGGAGATCAACCGTGTTAAAGAATCTCTGCACAAGGCTTTCACTATCAAGGATTTGAATTATGCCAAATACTTTCTTGGCATTGAAATTGCAAGGTCCTCAGAGGGGACATACTTAAATCAACGGAAGTATGCACTTGACCTTATCACTGATGCTGGTCTTTTGGGAGCAAATAGTGCTTCTACACCATTACCTAAAGGTCAAAAATTTTCTGCTTCTGATCAAGAACCTTACTCTGATCCTGAGCAATTTCGGAGACTTGTTGGGCGTCTACTCTATCTGACTCTTACCAGACCAGACATTACCTTCAGTGTCCAACAATTAAGTCAGTTTGTACAGAATCCTTCAGTTGCTCATTGGAATTCAGCACTACACATATTACGCTATATTAAAGGTGCTTTGTCAAAGGGTTTATTCTTTCCTGTCATTAACAATTTTGCTTTGGAAGCTTTCAGCGATGCGGATTGGGCGACTTGCCCTGATACTAGACGATCTTTAACAGGTTATTGTATCTTCTTTGGTGGAGCTTTAATTTCATGGAAGACAAAAAAACAAACTACAGTTTCTAGGAGTTCGGCAGAAGCAGAGTACAGAAGCTTGGCAACAACTGTGTGTGAATTACAGTGGATTCATTTTATTCTCCAAGACTTTCACATCTCTGTTCCTCTCCCGATTCCTCTATGGTGCGACAACCAGGCAGCACTTCACATTTGTGCCAATCCAGTTTTTCATGAGCGGACCAAACCTCTCGATATTGATTGTCACATTGTTCGCAATCAATACAAGGCTGGTTTTGTTATTCCTCGTCATGTTTCTACCAACGATCAGATAGCTGATATTTTCACCAAATCCCTCCCTGCTCCACAGTTTCGCTTCTTACTGTCCAAGTTGGCATTGCTGGACTTCCATAATGTCCTACTTGAGGGGGGATGTAGAATTTTTAGTACTTAATGTT
>CAIGRT010236416.1:2547-14553 GCA_903798405.1 Fraxinus platypoda
GCTCGTCTAAAAGAATAGTATATTTGTTGTTCTTGTACAAACTACACACACATTTTTTTCAATTTTTGGTACGAGTATTCTGGTTCCGCACATAAAAAGTTATGTCCAATTAAATTTTAATTTATTTTTCTCCCTTCTCTTATTAATCGCACATTTTCTTAATAAAATAATATTAGACATAAATTCAAAAATTATTCTTATTTTTCAACCCCACATTCTTAAAAAAGTATTATTTCAAAAATAATTTTTTTTTCAAATGAGGGCTTAGTTTAGGCATGTCGACGTGTAAAGACGTAAAGGACACACGAATGATGATTATGTACTTTTACTTTAAATGGTATGATTTGACTTCTGTGGTTAATCAAAACTCTATCTAGGAAGGGTAATAAAGCAGAAATTATATCACATTATTATTTATAATTATAGACATAATTAAAATTATCACTTTATTGTCGATGAATCATTTACATAGAACATTAAAATTGAAGTTTTTCCATTTTTTTTTTGGGAGTATAATTACATCTTTGAAGAATGCAATTCAGTCTTTAGTATATACTCTTAAACTTCTATTTGTGCAATAAGTTATTTCTTTTACAGGTAATGTTATGAAATTTAAGGTTGGGTAAAATGTCCGAACTAAAACGAGTGATTTTTTTAAAATGAAATATCCGAACGGGTATTCGAGAACCACGAACCACGAGCTGAGCCGAGCTCGTGGCTTTAAGGGCCGAGCCGGCTCGGCTCATTGACATATATGCCGCTCAAAAGAGGGTTTAAATATTAATACGGAGTATTGTGAGTACCCCACACTGGTAGAAGAAAGTTTTTCTTTCCGAACAATAATTTTCTTGATCCCCAAAACAACACAAAAAACTGTAGATGTCTTGTCATTTCAGACAATGTAGTCAATGTTAAGGTTATGCTGCCAGAACATTACAGTGCCAAGAGTCATTCTTGAATTATTTTTGTGGATCACTCAATAATTTTAAGCTCTTTTAATAGTAAAATAAATTTGCAACCTTAATTCCCACCCTTCTTGCCCAGTGTTTCTATGTATGCAACAGAATACATAAGATTTGTACTTAATTGAACAAAAAATTAATTTAATGTTAGGGCCAAGGTTATGCAAGCAAGAATTTTAATTCAAAACGTGATCATCAATTCGAATTGCAAATTTCAATTTGTATGTGTGAAGCATAAATCACAATAATCTTTGATTAATTGAAACTTGCTTTAATCTTGTGGTTCATTGATTGTACAGAAAGACTTCATATATCGACACCCTCCCACTCTGTTCCCCTCGTCTCCCCGACCCTATCCATTTTGTTTGTTTAAATTATAAATTCATTAAGTCCCTGTTTGGTACATATGTTTTCAAAACTTATTTTCGATCACACATTTTTCAATAAAATAATATTATTCATCAAAGCGGGCACGAAAAATATGTTTCCACGAGGAACTCACTCCAACTTTTATTTTCAATATTTGTATCGATTTTCAATTTTTTTCAATGGAATTCGAAAACGATAACTTGTAATAAAGTAGAAACGTAGGAATGGGTACAGTCTTCCGACAAGGAGAATCCTTTGAGGGCGTGCGCGTACGTAGCTCCTTTACAGTGACTTTTTCTGTTCTCCCCCACACGTGCGGTCCATCTTTAATATTTGTACTATTTGGGCCCAAATAAATTTGACTTGCTAGCCTCTTCCCTTGGCCAATTGCAAATTCTGGTGAGCTCAAACCCGACTTCCGTATGAACACTGCTACTTTCTACATTTTATACTATTATAGGTAGAATTTTAGCGTACCGTTGGCTTTTTCACCTTGGCAGTTTTCCCGATCTCATAGTTGCATTGAAATATGGGAAGTACTACATGTACACAATTTTTTACACAATCTTTTACACCCCACTCACATGGAGAGGGGCCCACACACAATAAAATATTTGTGGGCCCCCCTCCTTGTGAGGGGGTGTAAAAGATTGTGTACACCACAAGGTGTACACATAGCATTTTCCTTGAAATATTGGTAAAAGTATAAGGGAAAATTATATCATGGGTCCGTAATCTTTCGTAAGTATGGCATTATATCCTTGATCTATCATTTGTTGCACTCACGTCCCAATCTTTTAAAACTAACATCTCCAGACAACATTTATTTGAACTTAAAATGACACTCATGTGATTGTCGGACTAAAAGAGTAAAACCGTTCAAAAAATATTCAAAAACAAACAAAATGGTTGTCGAGCAGTTTTCAAATTTTTAGTAAATTTTGATAAAAGTTCATAAAATGTGTGGTAAAAATTTGATGAAAATTGTGGCTCTCATGAAATATGTTATTAAAACTAATCGTTGAGTTTGCCTTATATTTTCGTAAATTATTTTAACTAATCCAAACAGGAGCTATATGTGTGCACCAATGGGATTATAATTAGAATGAAGGGTGATCTAAAATTTAAATTGAGCATGACATGGTTATTTGAAGTGGAATAAATATTTTGAGCTAATTATATGAATTACATAATCGAAAACCTTTTCTTTGTTCAAAATTTTATATGCCTATTTCCAAACGATGCTAAGAATCTATTCTGATGAGTGAAGAATATGGGCGTGTTCGGTAGAGATTAAAATCGGATTAAAATTGAAAAACTAACAGTTATTGTTGACTTTTATTAGACGAGTGAGACTCAATAACGACTATATTTACAAACTTGAATTATTACAAACTAGCCGTAATTATTTATAAAATAATTTTGTACCTGAATTCCTAACTTTTTCTTACTTTTAACCAAAAATTCTTCAAAAAGAATTATTTTCCACAAAATTTATCATAAATAAATATTTACATTAAACATGCTTTCTATAAATTGTACTGGATACAGGGCGGCCAGCTAAGAAGAATTATTCATTTGGTAAACGGAAGCAGGAGGGAATGTGAACACGTGCATTTCTGACAGTACACTTATAGGTGTCTTATCCATGGAGAAAAAACAACTACAAGAGATGAGAGGTGGTGGTGCAGGTTATTGCCAGCTTTTTCAGTCGAAAATGGACTTGCAAAGGAAAGGAAGAAAAAGGACCCACTCCTCTCCCTTTTTACTATTTTTAGCTCATCTATTGACTATTTATTTGTTTTACTGTGTTTCGTGTTGCAGTTTTAACTATATTTACGTAATTACTTGCATTTGAAGAATGCTTCGAGCGTACACAGTTTGAACTAAAAATATATTCTTATACTACAAAAAATTAAAAATTGATTTGAGAGTGAACTAATGTTAAATTTTAATATAACTACATCATTTTGCATCTTATTTTCGTGCAGTTTCAGATACATTTTAATTTATTGTTTCAAATAAACTACTTTTCACATTGTAAAATTGGAACTAATAAATCGACCACGTCTAGTTTTTTGAATTACATCATTACACCCTAAGAACTATAAAATCCATCACGGCGCATTGAATTCAGGGTTATTTTATGCAAGGATGGAACACGAATTAGAGTTCAGATGAGCTAAAAGATAACGGATTAAACTTTCAAAGAGGGCTAAGAATGTGTTTTGAGTGTGCTCGTGGCTTCTTTTTTTTTCAAAAAGAAGCACACCAAAGATGTTCTAAGGTTAATGTTATGAAGTAAAATGTAGAAAGAATTGGCTATGAGGTAAAATGATATTTCTCTTACCCAAATTTTACTTTAGGCTACAAACCAGCCTATCCAAGGATCTATTCGAGCTTTCACACGTACGACGATTCTTAGTCTATTGCTTGCTTATGGCCAATGGCTCAGTTGCTTCTTGGAGAGCTTGATTAATACTCAATCAGTCTATTTGTTTGGTTCTGTAATTGTAGATAGTCAAATCTATCTCTATCTTATTTAAAGATTTAAAATGTCATTCATCAAAAAAATTCTTTGAGCTCTATTACATTGACCTTTCGCAATTCGCAAACTTGAAACTACAATTTTTGACTATTGAAAAATCATATCATAGAAACGAACAAAGCCATATAGATTCTCAAGCTTGTGGCCAATGAAATTTGCTAACCGAGCTTTTTTTTTTTTTAAATAAAAATAAAAATAATGTGTTAGGGTTAGGGTTAGGGTTAGGGGTACAAGGTGCTTCCCAACATGAGCAATTCTTAGTAGCAGGACATCATGTGTTTTCTTAATAATGATGTTGTCTTGTGGTCTATATGATATGATTTGAATTGATTTGATATTTTCTTATCTTCATTGTGAATCAGCCTTGAAATTACATATGCTGCCGACATACCATGTTCCCTCCGACTCTCAATAGTATCAAAATTTCTTGGGTTGAACCAATTCCACATTTCACCATGTATACATTTATCTAGGCCAAAGGCGTGTTTATTAGTCCACCACAAAATTATAAAGAAACCAAAATAATTCAAGTAGTACAATAGTCGTCGTCAACAACGCATATTGCACTATCCCCCTTTGCAAGTGACCTAGAAATGAAAAGTATGATTTATCGGTCTAAGCTTTAAGATTTTAGTTTAATTGTATTTAGTATTGTCTAGAACTTTCAGTAATTTATATCGAGCCTTTATAAGGGAATCTGGTTACTCCTTTTGAATAAGTGGTAAGAGTAACGTCTCAAATTTTAGCCATGTAAATGCTCAAGAAGAATCATCGTCGCCGGGCAAAGATTTGGATGAAGGTGTGGCTCCCAACTAAGAGATTCTAGTTGAAAGGTAGTCTCTTAAGGGGCCTTGATGATTATATATTGGTCATTTTAGTTTACAAGGAGATTAAGCTATTTTAGGTGATGGTGGTAACTGGGCCAGAGTGGGCCTGTTGGGCAAGGTCAACTTAGTCTAATAGGGCCTTTAATTGACAAGGTACAACACTTCTTAAAACATCTCACTTTACTTTCCCTACGTACCTCTTTTGTGTTTACAGACCATGGTTGAGTACAAAAATAACTTCTTAGCTTCAAGCAGATTTTGGACAAACGGGCCCATATATATATATGTCGAGTTTGTTTGGTAAGAGTATTTGACAATATTAAAGAAGAAAAATAAACAACAAAAATCTTGTTTCTGAAATTTTGTCAAATGTACCATGCTTGTAATTGTATTTTTTATATTGTCACTCGACAATTCATGCATATGAGTGTTCTGCTATCTATCTTCTCGTCAGAACCCCCGGCTAACTAGAGCAGTCGAGAGCCTTTGTTGGGTAATCCCACGTCTTGTTTATGATGTCAATTGTCTGGTCCAGTCTTTTGGAACTCGTCTACATCATCTACATGAAATCATGAAATTCAAGTGAATATTAGCTCAAAAAATCGAAACTTCTGTTAGGAAACGAGAACGAAGGCCTATATCATTGTTTTAAGCATGTCAAATCGTCAAAAGTGAAATGAAAGACTGTAGATTTAGCGCAGCAATTTCCGGGAGCAAGTAAAAAGAGGATAGGTTTTCCTCGGCAAAGATTAAAATCTTCCCAGAAAGTACCCATAACTGGAGAAAAGAAAAAAAGGTTTACCACAAAGAAATGTGAATAGCCACTGCGCCACAAGCATACTTCCAAAGACAACTTCTAGAGAAATAAGCAGTCCACGCTGCGGTTGCATCCAGTGAATTATTTTAGCCTCAGTTTTCCACTTTAGAAAGCAATAGTCTATACATAGGATCACCCCGATCTAACACGTGTTGTTCCCAATCGGATCGAACCCCAAAAGGATTCTCCATCAGCCATCCTCTTTGCTGAACTGAATCCGTATCTGAATCATGCACAAGCACGAGCTTTCCCTTACTGTATTCTATAAATTCTTTTTTCATTCTCAACGCAATAGCTTCTATGTCAGATTGGAGAAATACCTGCACAATCACGGTGCAGTATAGTAAAAACACCATTGTCGGTAACATATTTTGTGGTTGGTTAATAAATTATTACTGGATCCTGTAATCATCTGAATGGTCGTCCAATGGACTACAGTGAAAGGGATCATGCCCAGATGATTGTTTGCTCAACATATCCTCTGTACAGGAGGAAGACATTTTCAATGCACATTATTATTCAAATCACGAATTTCGCGTCACAGTCAGTTCAGAATTACACGGACAACAAAAAAAACTTCTCGGTTCAGAAGTTGCATCTTTTGAATCTCCACTAAATCTGATACTGATTGAAATACCAATTTCAGTTCCACCATTTGATGATTTAATAAACCAAATAATTGACAAAGTAACAAAAACTGTGTCCAGTTACCAAAAGAAAAGCATTAGTCACCAAAGGGTAATGGCAACTATTTTTTACCTTTCCACCAAATATAAGCAAATCTGCAATTGCTTCAACTAATGACCTCTGCAACATTCTCCAACGGTGTTCTGGCTTGTTGAAGTCAGGATTTGGACACTGCATTTAAAAAATGATTTTGCTATTTGTACATCACTTTTTACCACCTTGTTGACAGAAAAGTGTGTTGACAATATTTTATTGGATGAAAAAACAGTTTTTTTTTTTTTTAAACTGTCCAATGACAGAGTCATTCTGTCAAAGAAGCTGTCAAATAGGATGTATATCAAGCATGGTTGTTTAAAAAACTCTTGCTTTAGTAAAAAACAGTATCCATATGTGACCAGTTGACCTGATCATATGTACATGGAAAGGGAGAAGAAATGTCAATGCCTCAGTCTTGAGTAAAGGGCTTGAAAGAAACAAAAAGAATGAATGCAATCCACAGGAGTATTGTGAAGGCAACTCAACTGGAACTTAAACAAGTTTCTATCTCTATCAATGCCCCATGCAACATACATGGATTCTTACCACGGCAGACATATATAGGAATCTTATCCAAGATTGGAAAAGCCCAATTATTACATGAACTATCCAATTCAACAATGTATGTGAGTCTGCTTTCTACAAGTCCTCTCATGCATGTTTATAGTACTCACAGAGTATTTGTAGAAGGCTTTGGCGGAGCACACACACTTGTATTACCTGTATTGATACCATAACCAAATCTCCAGGGTAACTGGAAACTATTGACCGAAATGTTGATGTTGCATTTGTTGTAATAAAGTACCTACAAGACCCACAAATAATAATAGTAAGAGCTTCTCACTAAGTAAAAGACACGTCCAGATCTGGTGAGCCATTCCCTCTCCACCAATTCAGGGTTGGATATCATATGGCCTGGACAGAATACAATCCCGAATTTAGAAAAGGTTATGGACCAATTTTGTTGTTTAAATAGTTGTTGGCATCTTGTTTTCAATCAAACAATGTCCAAGGGTAATGTTCTACTGTGTTTACTAGGTACAGAAATACCACTTGGAGGACAAAAGAAGAAAGAGATCATACACATTAACTGACATGTGCATAATTACTTAGAGTCATCGAGCTTCATCCAATTTCCATGTAGAAAAAGGTTTCTTCTCTTTTATTCCTTTTCTAGTGTTCCTTTCTCTGTTCTTCTCTTTTTAGGTGATGATGGTGCAGGAGCAGCAATCAGTCTACATACAGGACAGCTAGGACTTGCAGTGTTGAGTGTAGCACAAGAAAAGGACATAATTACAGCCGAGCATGCATTGAGATGACAAAATCAATGGTATTCAATAGTAATTATCACTTTTCGTTTTTTGCATAACAGGTAGCGGGCTGATTTATAAGCCTGACATCATTATGGTCATAAAAGGCTGTTAAATTTAGCCTATAACCCTTACCTAAGCTTGAATGTACTTATAAAAAAAAAAAAAAGCTGTTAAATTAAGCCAAAGTTTTAAGCAGAATTAGGGAAAAAAAAAATAGCATACCCGTTCTGCAATGCAGAATGATGAAGATGATCTAGACAGCGCTTCACCAACTGAAAAAGAAACAGGATCTAGGAATCATTAAGTTCCGAGCTATCCAGGAAGAATTATTTTCACAGAAGAACAAAAGGACCTTCGCATTTATCTCCAGCCCAAGAAAATTCAGATGTTTCCAACTCTTGGCCATTCCAAATAGAAACAAGCCATTACCTGTCATTTGTGAACACACTTTAATTGCTTGTGTTGATTTCCCGGAGCACAGAGTTCTTAATTATGCAATTATAGATTAAATCGTGTGACACACTACGAAAAAAAAGCCAAGTACTTGTGAATCATCATGACTGTCGACAATCTCCTTTCTAACAATTTGTCTCCCTCAGTGTGTGAATCACACAAAATTGCTACCAAGATTCCTCAAATGCACCACAAGCGCCAATATAATTTGTCCCTAGATTCCAAATACTCCACTAGTGCCAAGATAATTTCTCACCTAGATTCCCCGGAAACACTCTAGTAGTACCAATATTTCTTGCAACAAAAAAGACCCTAAGATTGTCAACTTTAAGTTGGTAATACATACTTCATCTACCAAAGAGTTTCAAACATAAATATGAGTCTTACCAGTTACGCCTGCAGAAAACATAACTCTAAATACAGAGAGGAGTACTTTCCAGATTATCCAATTACCCAAATTATGTCTTTTCCAAAAAAATCCATTTAACTAACCAGCTAAAATTTAGATGGCCAAAATAAACTACAAGAGCACCTGAAACACTAGAAACTAGAACTTCTAGTTTATTATCTTTCTTTTTTGATTTTCAATAAGATAAAAATGAATAGTAGAAAGCAGCAGAAGTCCTGAAGGTAAATTAGACATTCTGCAAAAGAAAATATAATATCTGCATGTTAAGCTGATCCAGAAAACCATGTGGCATCTGCCTCTATACATTATGAACGGCCAAAAGATTGTTTTCAAACCCAGATGACTAACTTTTCTTTCTCATTTTTTTAAACATGTCCAATGCCCACATTTTCTCAGGTAGTGTAAATGTCAGCCTATATCAGTAAGACCAGACAGACCTCCTAGTCTAGGAAATGTAAGATCTTACTAAGCCCTTGTTTGGCGGGGATTAAAATTCAGATTTTGATAAAAGTTTATAAAATGTATGGTTGAAAAGTTGTGGATCTCATGAAATATGTGGTTAAAATTAATTATTAACTGTGACTTAAATTAAAATCTAGATTTTAATCCAAAGTCAGCCAAATTAATCCAAACATCAACTGAGTACCAGTTCCAAAATGACATCTATAAGAATTTGAATTCAATTGTCCCCATAAAAGAAGCATTCCATAAGCTGAACCAACAGTAATAAAAATTGATATGTTGGCTTAGCTGTCCGGTCACTCTAGATCACATCATGGAAACTACAAAAATACTTATTAAATGAAAAAATTCGAGCAATTTCCTTGAGTTCCATTGCATAGAAAAAGTGAAAACCACATAGAAAAATTCAAGCACATTAGTTTAGCTTCTTGCTATTGAGGGCTTATGTGATATGAAATCCCTAATTCAAGAGGAGGTATTAAATCCCATTAGATTCCTTTTCTGATAAATTGTCATCTGTTCTTCAAAGAGCGGGTAAAGCCTAAAGTTTTTAAGATATAGGAATTATTTTGAAGAATACCTGTGGGACCCCAAAAAAATTCTCTCATGCCTTGATAATACACAATACTGAAGACAATCACTTTGCAAGGCATGCCTTTTTTCTTGGTTGAAGAAATCCTTAATCATATTATACACGAGAGAATATAGAGAGACAGTGAATCAAACTTAGCACTGGTAGTAAAGGTGATTGTGGAGCTACAATTTCCTCATTCTCTGGCATCTTTTGAGCAATGCAGCAAAATAAAAAATGAAGTGCAACTCAATTATGAATTATATATAGCAGGGTGTGAAAAGAGAACTGATTTGGGAGAAGTTTCCTTTTTACATCTTTTGGTGGATATGAACATAGAGAAACCCTGAGCACTAGGTTGAAAAAGATTTGCAGTTAGTAAGGATCAAAGAATAAAATTTTACAGTACAATTTGTGGGTTGCGTGGACTGATTAGGAATTCTAGGAACTTTTTGGGCCAAATGGAATCTAACACTGGAACAATAATCATGTGTACATAAAGAAACCTACTTGCAAAGTTTTGCATTGATGAAGAACCACTGTCAGCTTGATCATGACGCATATGAAATGAAACTTTGAGAATGCTCTAGAGATAGGTAATTAGACCATGATATGTATGCTTAGATAAACAGTTTCCCAGCCTTCTGATTATTTAAGATTGAAATCAGGAAAGATGGTTCCCCCTTTTCCTGTTGTGTGAAGCAACCCTCATCATAAACAGGCAATTGATGGATGAAAATATTGGTGCAGTGTGAATATATAACCAGCATTATACATCAATTCTAACCCAGAAAACTAAAACTATATTCAGGAAAAATATCGGGACAGTCATGTAAAACTTACCGCTACCAACATCGACAACCAGGGGTCGCATTGGATCAGCATAAGCAATATCCCAGTTTATATCAAATGGGTATGCCTGCACAGATCAAATATTCAAGATATTAAATTTTCAAGAAGAGGAAATTGACTGGTATGTAATGCTTCAAAATTTATCAAACCCAGCACCATTATCAACAGTCTTCAAATTTTAAGAAATAGTTTTATGTACAATTATCATCCTTAGTGTGCTCGTGCATACATATATTGATACACACATGTATATACTACTTTACAATGAATAATATGTAAGCACAAAAGACAACCATCGTCAACTTATAATGGGCAACAACAGCAATTATTTATAACAGTCACAATAATTGATTGGAAAAATGACAATAAAGGTGACTGCAATGATGATGATACTTCAATCTAACTTTTCAGATCAATTCTGAATCTCTGATACAGCTCAACCCCAGAAAGCCAATTCAATTTTCAAGGGAACAACAACAAACAGGCAAAGTCCAATCAACTAAAAAGGTTCATTGTCAAAAGTTCTATAACAAAGAATCTTATAGTCATTATTTTCATTGAAAGAAACATGCTGTTTCTTGTTAGTACAGGACTCTATCCTTTTCCTTTTTTGATTTTCTTCTTTGGGACTGGAAATGACTATTATGCCTCATTATCCCATACAATTAGTAACTTGTATGTAATAACACAAGGGAGTATATAAAGACAGTTCAGCAGAAAAGGTTAGATAACCTTTGTCAACCATAACAATACCAATGAAAAATGTTCCTTTATAGTTTGAGAATCCGTAAATTTACAGTTTATCTATTAGCTGTTTATAGGTTTATGCGGTTGCAGTAGTTTAAGGACCAACAAAACAATATCCTATGAGAAGTTTAGACGTGCCTTCTGAAACATGGGAAACAAGATGGCAGAATCATTTAATTCATTAGCAACAAATGAGCAAATCCCCAATCTCCATTGTTTGAGAATCGGAAGACTTTAAAAATAGAATTTAGAAGGCATACTCTATCCAATGCCATAAGCCCAGGAAGCCTTCTTCCTTTGAGAAATTCCCACACAACCGAAGCATTTTTGACGAAATTATCAACTGAAATAGAGGTTGATTTTCTCAATAATCCTCCAGATCCCATTTTCCCAACAAATGTTATGTCGCAAGTGCTTTGACTTAGACTACCAAGCACTTCTGCCAATTTAGATACTCCACCTTCTTTCTGTCTTGAGGAGCTGAATTTCAAGGGACCAATGCACAATATTTTCTGGAAAATCCAAAAAGAAAAAAAAAAATAGTGAAAATGAATAGATATAGTAATGAAGTCAGCAGAACACAGCATAAGCAGGAAAAAGCATGCAATTTCATTCCACTTTTCATTCCAAATGAAAAACAGCACATAGGTGAGTACTCAAGTAGAGCTCATCCACTGAAAATACATGTCAGGATAGGTAAGTACTTAATTATCCCTTTATACATATAAGTAAAAGTACAGCACGTCTACATTCAAAAGAAAGGAAAGGTTAATAATTGTGTAGGGCATAGTTTGAAAAAACGTAAACGGGTACTGAAGCGTTTTTTTGTCACGAGGCGAGGCGTAAGCCTCAAAACGTTTTGAGGCGTAAGCTTCACCACAAACAAAAAAACCTAAGTTGAAAAATTAGAAAACATAAAAATATATAACTAATGGTTCCAATGAACAGTAAAC
>CAIGRT010236423.1:0-11774 GCA_903798405.1 Fraxinus platypoda
AATTGGATGAAGAAATGAGTCAAGGGGATGAAATATAGTCAAGACATTATTACATATCAACTTTCAAGTTGAAAAGTTTTACATCGATTTTCAGCCTCATATTGAGACCGGGTTTTGACATGGAAAATGATCGAATTTGAAGATTGTATCTGAAGTAAAGTTGTAGCCCTATGAATTAGCTTACCAAATCATCTTGAATCACCTCAATCAGACATCAGAAAAAAAAGATTATGATAAAAATACTGAAGGACGCGCAGACAGAGAGTATTTAACCCAACAACAAAATTACTTCGATAACTAAATATCAAAAGTTTTATTGAACTTGCTAAATTTTACCTTCCGTTTCCAAAGTTCAGTATTCTATTTCACTATATTATTGATGGATAACCCTAATTGGGTGGTTTTTTTTTTAAAAGTAGTCCTTACTAGAATACATACATAATTACAAGTTTTTAGAAACGATAATGCCGCTCTTAAATTCATGGGTTGGATCACTCAAATGGCGACTTAATGGAATGTTATCAAAAGTTTAGAAATGACATTATATAGATATTGATTTTATGCTTCAATATTAATGGGAACTTCTGGTTTTTGTATGTCGAGGAAAAAAATAAAGGATTAAAATAGCTGAGAAAATTATTATTTATAGAATAATATTATTTGTACATCGTGATTTACATATTGATGTCCAGAATCATGATTTGGATTATATTGATGGGCTTTTTTTCTTTTTCCTTCTTTATTTTTTCTCTCTCTTTCTTTCATGTCATCAATATGTACGTCAATTCGTAAATCATTATAGATTGATTCGTTTACATTGAATATTGATCATAATGGTCAAATACATACACGAGCATGAACATTAATTTATTTATAATTAATGAATATATTTGAGTCCCATTTTTTTACAATAAATTTATAAAAAGTTATATTTTGAGAAATACGTAATTAAAAAGCAAAAGAAAATTTTAAATTGACATACAAAATTATATCATCGAAAGAATATATAACTAAAAATAATTTTTTAAAAAAGCTCAAGAATTCACTGTTACAAAATTCATTTAAAAAAAAAAAAAAGCTAATGGCTAAAATAATTGCTTATAGTTATGTTTGCAAAGAAATAGACTGCAGTGTCTTCACATATTTGTGCTATCAACTAACCCTAATGTCTAGTAGAGAAGATCGTTATTCACACTCAAAACGCCAATATTCTAGGTTCGATCGTGATCTCAGGTGAATAATATAAATTTTGTTCGTATTTTCAGGATTTTATAATTTTCTATTTTCCGGTACTTGTAAACTGGTGTATTTTTTTGATTTGAAGTTAATTGCATATCAAATGGTTTGAAATTTCCGAATTTTGATTTGTATTAGAGTTTCGTAAGTATAAGGATATAGAATTCCTGCAGGTATCTACGATTGTTTCTATTTGACTCTTATTCTGGATGGATGAAATTGGTTAGACAATTTTCCAAAAGAAAATGAATTAATCAAGAAATGCCAAATGTGGAAAGATGGAGCTTTCAGTTATTCGTAGACCTAAAGATGCTTCGCTCGGAATGTAGATAGACAGAGTTGCACTTGTTATACCTAATTTCACAGCATAAGCGTCAACAATTTCTTTCTTTTGCTGGCACATATGTGGGATGGGTTTCTGCCTCATACAATTACAGCTCTTACGAAAACCTTGGGTTTTATTTTGTAATAATTAATATTAACTTCTTTTCAGTGTCACCAATGCCTTGTACTCTTTGATATGTGTTGTCACGCATGGATGAATTTTTCTTCTAAAATATTGTAGTTCTTGTGCTTGACTCCTAGTAATTGAATTTGAATCTAACAGCAAGACTCGATCTTCTGTTGTTTTCTGCTAGTCCTAAGAGATCTGGTTGCGATGTTAAACGAGAAACTGTAAGACAGCCAAGTGGTTCTGTTATGGGTAAAAACTATTTGGACAGGGATCGGAAGGACTGCCGTTGGCTGAAGAATGCATCACCTCTTGAGGTTTCGTTGGGCAAGGGGGATTCTAAGGTAGAAACCGGAGCTGTGAGTAAAGAATCCAAAAACAAAACTAGTGGACACTGTGAAGGCACCAAACATTCTTCAAACCAAACTAAATTACCTCACTCTCGATCTTATTTTCAGGTGATATATCGAAGAACTGAAATTCTTCTAGCTAGATAGGAATCTTTTTAGTTACTAACTCGTCATCTGATTGTGCTTTATAGGAACTGGTGTCTTATTTCTTTGTCATCTTTTGGATGCCAGGTCTTTTGAGAAGTTTTTCTCGTGTCATTGATCACTTTGCTATTTAATCGTTGCTCTATTTCTTTGTCATAATCAAGATTTTGTTGCCAGAGTGACCAGTAGCTTCATTATCTGGCGTCTGGTGATTTTTTGAGAAATCTTAGCATGACATCCGAGTCAACGAGCAGTGAAAATTTTGATTATTCTCTTTGAAGAGCGTGTGGCTCCATCTCACTGTAATAGGATTTGTGATCATCCCAAAATATTTTTGTTACACATCTAGAGGGAGTGGGGGACCTTTGGTGTGACCAACCCCCGAATAGAAGAGAGATTAAAATTAACATGGCTTGATATATTTTTGAAGTGCATAATTTATAATTTAGAGAGCATTTATAAATTTATAGAGTAATTATTTTTAAGTACTCCAATAGCTTCTTTATTTTTAACACTTAAATTTTACTACTCCCAATATGTATTTATCATTTTCCCTATCTTTTATTTTCACCAACTTCTCTCCAAATTATTATATTATTTTCCTCCGTTTTCTTTGAATATTCTATTTAGTTGGGTTAATACATGGAACATTGAAAATTGAAATATTTGGAATACATTTAATTATAGAGAGTAGATTTTACTCTCTATTTTAAAATGTTAATTTCAAGATTCTCTTGGAGCATAATTTTTGGAGAGTCAAACTCATTCTATATTTTAAAATGTTAATTTCAAGAGTCTCTTGGAGCATAATTTTAAGGATCGACTCTTTAAAATAGAGAGTATTTCATTTTTAAAGAGTCTCTTGAAGATGCTCTTAGATCTCCAACTACATGAAGTAGTGAATATAGCAAATGGGAGTAGAATGATTTTATGAACCCTACTCTGAATTTAATGGGAGATACTTAGCTTTGTTATAGTCTTCGCCAAAAAGGGGTTTGTCACCGAAGAAAATATTCCATGCTTTCATTAATTAGTAGTCAATAAGATAGATGGCTATTCTTGCCTTGTTAAAGCTGTCATATGTAATCTAACCATTTAAATTGTATACCTTTTATTCTTGCTCTCGTCTGAAGCGTCTATGTACATTAGAGTTTATAGGGTAATGCATTAATATCATCCACGCATCTCTCGGTATTAAGACAAACACAGTGCTCAATTTACAACCTAGTTAGCCAGGCTGGTGTATTGGGATTTTTTGTACAGCCTGGTGGCTTTAAATACCTCCTTGTATATAACAATATTAGGAATGTCTTATAAACAGCATGTTGGCCGTGGTAATGCCGGGCAAGTTGAGCGAAGCTTCGGTCGGAGGGCATCTGCTGGTAAGTTTTTAATGCTCGCTTCAATTGAAGGTGTACTTCCTAGGGAAGTAAATTTTGATGTTTTGCTTGAGAGTTGGCAACCATTGGCATGCTGAAAATTTGTTTAGCCAGATTATTGAACACTCAATCATCACTTTCTTTAGCTTGTCTTAACGGTGCCTTATATTTAGCACTATGACATCTCTGATTCTACAATTAGACCTGTCAATTGCTGCCAGAAAACTAATATTAATAAGGTGCTATTTTCTCATATCATAACTTAAATTTATATTTTTGCAAAGAGCGTGGATGGTGGGGAGATGCAAAGGAGCAGCTAAATGACAGGATCAAAAATAAAAAAGTGGAGAGTGATGCACAGCTAAAGGACCTGAATACTAAAGATAACAGGAAATGTAGCCACACCGGGCAGCATGATGGGTACTACAAAATTGAGGCAGACCCAAAAGTACCTGCACTTAAAAGTCCTGCCGTTAGCGAGCAAAAGTTTCTTGCAGATCCCAAGAAAACTCGCAAAGCAGCAGCCAACCCTGTGATTCTGAACCCTGAAGATCATGCCATGGAAAGTGAAAAAAGAGAAGAGAGAGGCCTTACCTTTCGTCATTTTGGAACACGTGAAAGAGCATTCGTAGAGAAGAGGGAGGGTAATAGGGGGAAAGCATTGAGAGGTAACGTTTCCTTAAGAGAAAAGTATGGAGCTAGTGATAAGTACGGTAGAACAAATAGGGTCATTCCAAGGCAGGGTTATCCTCCAACTGGAGGCTATGTTGAGAAATGGAAGCATGATCTTTACAATGAAGCCAGTAGGAGTCCAACCCCAAAGAATGAGGATTGCTAAAATTGAAGAACTCTTAGCTTCGTGATCAATCTGTCGAAATTATGGTTGCCGAGGTAATTCTGTGGCTCATTCCTAATTTGCATTTTGGCTACTTGTGTAGTTGTGAGAATCATTTTTGTGTTTTCGTATGATTTAACTTGGCTATCGCTAGCAAGACAAGCGTACAATTTTATGAAATATCGTGCTTCCAGACCATGACGTACATTTTGAGCATTAACATATTATGTTATTGAAATTGAACCATGAAGAATATTGATACCAAATTTACATATTCTGGCCTTGGCTTGTGCTTTATGTGGAAGCTTGGTAGCTCGTCTTCAAAACAAAGTCATGCGCCTATTGGTTTGCATGCAGATGCATCTCATGTGTAGTTCAGCTTGTTCATTTGTCTCCCGGTTTGTGGCACAGGAGTTTGACATGAAGTCGATTAAGGCTACTTGAAGTAATTCTTATGATCAATAAACTTACTCATCTACTTATAAGTAAATCCATCAGTTAACTCATTATAATTGAAAACGCCCTATCAAAATGGATACCAACAACAGTTTGGATATTCCTCCAATAATGTCTCAATTGCAATGTACCCACTAGATAATTTACAGAAGAGTTGAGAAGTCAAAAATTCTTGGCATAGACCAAAAAGCAGCACCAAGTGCATGCAAGGCAGAGGATTGGAGCAGATCAAAATGTTTACCCAAAAAGGACGGACGGCCGTCGGCCCATTACGTAGAAACTGATATTGATATCAATACAATGCTTTTCAAATTGTCCGTTGGCGCAAATCCTGACTCCAAAATTAACTCAGCATATAGTAGATTCTGCAAACAGCAAGCTAATGACTGTCAGTGCATGCTTGAATCTCCTCAATGCATAAAATGTTGCTCTATTTAACTTCTGGTATGCCTATATCATCAACAACCATGGCGTATACAAGGTGCCAACAAGAACTGTTTGATGCTCAAAGGTCAGTAGCTTTTCCCCGAAAACTGGAGATTATCATTTTATGAATGAGAGTAAAATTTTAGTGAAATTTTTAATCCAAGTGGAAACTATACAAGGAGAAAATGCAGCATCCAGGCTGCTGGTACATTGCCATTACAGATTATACAGCAACTTGAAATCCGTCAATATCACAATATAGACTAGATGTGGCCTTGATATGTGCGACCAAATAGTGTAATTGCAGCAGACCAACTCTAAAACTCTAAAACGAAACAAGAGTAAAATAGTAAGATATACGAAGTCACATTGATTATCAAAATTTTCATATCGAGCCTACTAATATGTTGTTTCTTCTCAACGACATAAAATCAAATCAAGACCATATTTTAGTGATGCAGTATGCCAGTATCAGACAAAGCAATGAAACAGTATTTATTTCAAATATCCACCCCCCCCCCCCCCCCCCCCCCCCCCCCCCCCNCCCCCCCCCCCCAAAAAAAAAAGAAAAAACAGAAAAAAACAAGAACAATAAAAAAAATGAAGCTCCTCTGCCAGCCATACTAGTTCTGACAGTAAGCTCAGCATAAAATTTCTTTTTCAGCTAGTTTTGCTTTGACGCATGGAGAAAATAAGAAACTTTGCCAAAATAAACACTGTACTCCAAAGAGAAATTCTCTCACCTTAGATCAAATGGTAATTTGATGGGGGAAATAAAGATAAAAGATGATCAAATGCCATAGACATCTAGTCTGACCTGAATAGTTCCCTGAGTTAAATACGAAGATCTTCAATGTCAGTTAAGGGACCGGCACTTCCAGTGGACCTTTTATCCGGCAGGCTAACCACTAGCTGACCACATGCACCACTTATATCTTGGCCCATTTGCTTACGTACAGTTGTTCGGATGTTATATGTACCTCTAAGTATTTTCTGGAAGCTGGTGACTTTCTGATCATTGCTAGTTGAGAAATGACTCAGAGTACCAATTGGATTAAACGGGATCAAGTTTATAACCTGCAAAAAATGGCAGAAATGGAGATTAAGGTTGGAATGAATTGGCTATTCAAACCTAGCAAATGAAGGTTGTTGTTCTCCAATATAAAACTCACCACTTGTAACGTCTCCAGCAATTTGCCAAGCTGGTGAGCATGCTGTTCCTCATCATTCACCCCGTCAAGCATTATGTACTCAATAAAGATTTTCTGCTGACTACAAAGAAGACCAAATGAGATATTCTGACAACCTACTGTGACTATGAAAAAGCAAAGATCAAAAGAGACGTACACAAATAAAGCAGAAACAGTTGCAAAGTCCAATATACAGAAGAATGAATGTTACGTAAACAATGACATTGTGTAACATAGGGCCCTATTCGGGAATCTCCAGATTTATGCTTATTTTCAACAATAAAAAGTAACAGTGACACACTAAAAACCTTATTTTCAACAATAAAAAGAAATAGTGACACTAAAAACCTGTTATTTTGATATTCTCGTAATGAATTCATTAGTCTTTCCAAAGGAAAAGCCCGTGCTGCAGGCATTATCTGGCATCGAATATCTTGTACTGGTGCATGCAGTGAAACGGCTAGGTTCACGTTTGGTACATCAGTCTGAAGCTTGTTGATAGCATGGATAATGCCAACCTGCACGAATTTATACACAATATTTTTTATTATGTAAAATAATTCGTGAATGGCATGATGCTGAAAACTAAAATAAAAAAATTTGCATGATCCTGATTCCTGAACATGAATGGAAGCTTTTAATTGTACAGTATGGAAGAAGATTTGGAAAAACTTTCATCTGCTAATGTTAAAAATATTCAATTGCTTGAAATCATGTGATAAATTTGAATATTAAAATTAGCAAGCAACTGAGAAGTCTGCACCGTTGAGACAGTAATTTTCTTGGGTGAAAGCTGGAAAGGAGATGCTGTCATGACTCTAATAGCTTCCACCACTGAGGCATAGTTGTTCAATGGCTCTCCCATGCCCTACCAACAACAAATAATCATTGAGATAAAGAGAAAGCACTTCGGCTAATAAATCCCTAAAAAAAAAAAAAGGAAAAGGAAAAATCAACACCCAAAAAGACTGCAATGGAAAAAATTTCAGCAATCCAAAAAGACCAGCCTGTACTTTCACAAATCAAATCAAATTTTTTTAAGAATATTTTTAAAATCATTGGCAATAATCATTCTACTTCCCTTAAAGCAAAAAGCTCACAATAGCACTATATTCTGCCTTTTATTATTTTTTGCAATTTTTTACCCAAAAAAATGAAGAATTTGATGAGAATCTTGTCCACGGTAATTGTTTGTTTCATCCCAGAAAGACAACAAACCAATATTTTTTGGGAATCAGGGAGCAGCATAAAACAGAAAATGTGACAATTAAAAGGTTTGAAACATATAATCACATAGATATCTATATTTTTCACCATGATATGTGACATTAATTCAAATGAATAAAAATCAACAAGTATCTATTGTCACAAGTCTAGTGACAAATGAATGGTGGAGGAAGAGTAGTTATATTTACATTTTCTGAACAATGGACTTCTCTCTTTTTCTGCATCATATTTCCTCAAGGATTCATTTGAACTGAGAAAGACTACTAGTAGGTAACAAACATCATCTTTTTTTATCACAAAATCTTGGAAATGATCAAGTGCTACAAAAATGATGAACTCCTTAATCAGGGAAAATATTGTTGAGATATAGTATCTTACAGTTGTAGTAACCTCCACCAGATTGAGCCATTGTTTGGCTACCATATACAAATTGGTTGTAATCTGTCAAACCATTTTTCATCCACATATTTCGTGAGATTCACAAGTACTACTCACTTATTCATTACTCATTTCTATCTATTTATAATTTAAAGTGTTTATAAACAACTTCCAAACTAGCTTTGAGATAGCCTCATCATAATTGTCCTCAACAGCTCCATGGATGTGCTGTAGTGCAATTAGTATCGTCTTTCAACATCAGTTCACTTTATCTGATAATAGCACAAACACCAGTGGTGTGCATTATTGCATTTATTCAGTTCATTATGCTTTTTATGTTCTTCATAAAGGATTTCAATTTTTTGTCATAAAATCAAAATTGAAATGGAACGTCAAGCTATTTAGTTCACTTAGCAATCAAAGTCACCAATAAGCTCTCAACTCTTTTACATGTCGAAATCTGGTAGTTTAACTGAGTTGAAGATGACCAAGGGCCTAACATAAACTTGGAGATCCTAAAATGAGATAGCTCAACCCCATGGGTCCAAGCTTACCAATATACTTACTCTGAAAATAAAAATAGAAAAACTAGAGATTTCAGATACTTGTATAGAACTTGTCAATATTCTCTCCATTCCACTTTGACAATCATCAGTTCAATTTAAGGGAGTTCCTCATCAAACATCGCCTCCCCTTTAAAAAGAAATACATCCTCTGGGAATTTGACAAGGTTGGTGAAGTACAAACATGCTAGTTCAGACACACACACATCCATACATATCATAATCTTGGAGTGCATGGTGTTCTACGAAATCAAACATGCTATTTCACAATCCACAGACAATGGTTTATTAACTAATCTGAAGTACTGTATGGTAATTATATTGTTGAAAGAGAAATGCTATACCATAAAAACAACATTTCGTATAGCTGATATGCGAGAGGCATGCACCAGTTGTTCCACAATTTCACCTGATGAAAGATTATTTTTGAATCCCATGCTTCCTGTTGCACAAAACTTGCAACCCATTTTGCATCCAACCTTTGCAAAGTCAGACGAAATTTGTAATCACTTTCAATACCACATAAAAATGTGAACTTACAGTAACTAAAAGGTTGTACCATAAGAAGATGCATCTCCTTTGTATGCGAACTTTGAGAGGGGTAAAAAGGTGAAAAACAAAAGAAGTACCTGAGAGGATATGCACAAGGTTGACCTAGGTCCACCAGGACGAGGCTTCCCGTCATATTTTCCCAGACGTGTATCATATCTCATTATGACAGCCTCCACGAATTCTCCATTCTATTAAAGACAAAGAAAGCATGCCAGTAAGGATAGTACACACATGATAAAATACACATCATCAACTACCATTAATTTAAGCAGTCCAAAACCACTCACTCCCCTTTCTAGAGGGAGACAAACTGTATGCCTTTGTCAAACAGATGAAAGCCCAATGAACACACTATCATTTCGCAGAGGTATTAAATTAGATCAATTAATTTAATTTATTGAAAACGTGTCTTGAATGCAGTGGTATTTTTCATGTATAAAATACTGTTGTCAATGGCATTTCACTATGTTCAGACTCTAGTAAAAGTTTTTTTAAATCAAAATAAGGTTAACTCGTCTGTCCACCACATTCAATTTGGATACAGAGGAAGTTGAGTCCCAAATAGACTTACTAACATTGGTAGTCACCATAAACCAAAATTGAAATGAATGGACATTGTTCCAATTCACCAAACTCAGTTATGATAAAATAAATCAGCAGCGAATTACACATAATAAAAACTCTAAAATTACACTAATTTTAATTCATTGAGACAAATGCAAGAGATAATAAAAGGGTACCTGTAATTTGATGAGGAGCTTGGTGGTGACTGTGTCGTTCGAATTAATGACTGAGTGGACAGTGGAAGTGCAGGATTTGAATTTAGAGTTGAGCAAAGAGTAAGCCGCGGAAGGCAAAGATGGAATTTCATCCCACTGGCAATTAGGGTTTTGTAAAACGTGCTTCCAGATGAGAGGGATGAAGTGAGGTTTGATGCCGACGTTTTCGAATTCTGATTTTACCACGGAGAAATGAAACACCGATTTGTATGCCATCGGAAAACAAGTCCAAATTCTAGCCGACGGCCCCGTTTTGCAGGTTTAGCAGAAGGATTTGTGCGCTTTCTTTAATTGTAGCAGATGTCCCCAACTTATTAAATATGTACAGACGAGGACTTTAACCTTTTACTTTAGCATCTAGGTTCCGGATCTTTCAGATTTGCAGTGCTATGGACAAATTTTGTTGCATTTACTGTTAAAAGGTTGTTTTTAAAAAAAAATAAAAATGAAACATTAATTAATAGGTACAGTGTTATTATTAATTTTTTTAATATATATCTAACAAATCCAAGATATAGCTCGTTGACCATCTCAATTAGGGTGGACCGCGACGGCTAAGATTAAAATATTTTCATTTTTAGTCGTGTTTAGAGTATTTTTAATTGGGTATTTCATTCAGAGATAGACCAAGCAATTTGAAGGCGCTAAGTCATATTCTGATTAAATCAATATCTATTAGTAATTCAAAAGAAATTATATCGTTGGGATCACCAACAGCACTTCAATTGTCGATGAGTAGTTGTCGATTATTTTGGTACGAATTTTCGATAGCAAAATCGTTGGTAATCACCAACACACATCCATCGATGATTGTCGATATCAATGTCATCAAGAAACACAAAGGATGTTTCAATCATCGACGTGAAGTCGTCAATATTCTTTCTAAATTTTAATCTTTCATAAATATTGGTACATAAGTTAAAATATATTTCTATTTTTTCTTCTAATATGGTCAACTTATACGTAAATTTTAACTTTTAGAGTGTGTCTGTTGCTGCTTTTTACAAAAAATTTAGTGATTTTTTTACCCTTTTTTAAAAACTCATGGGTCCCACTCTCTCAGGCTTGGTCAAAGCTTTCGGCTTGATTTGCTTCCAACGGTAAAAAATTCACTCAAAATCTTGGAGAAAATCGCGCCCAGACAGACTCTTATTTTGTTCTCGACATAATTTTCAGTGAGTATTTAATTTTTTTTATTAGTTTGTTTATGGATGAACTTTTCTTTGATAAATTAAATTTGTTAAAAGTATTTGATATTTTTAATATAATTAATTAAAATATTTCGTAATCTTTAATTCTTATTGCCAATTAAAAAATATTTCATAATCTTTCATTATTTTGAAAATAATATTAATTATCGATTTTTTTTAATAAAAAATAAAGGCAAATATATGTATATTTTAAAATGGGGATCCTTCTATTAATTATAGACTTAGAACATATCTAAGAGACTTTTTATTTCTAAATAACATCTCATGTATTATAAAAATTATCTTTAAATTTCGAGAGTCGAAATGCTAATACACTTCAGTAATGCTCTCTATTTTAACTCTTCTTTTTTTTTTTCTTTTTTCAAGAAATATTTATTGATTTCTCATTACATTTTATTTAACACAATTTTTTATATGTTAATGGCCAATCATGTGATTTGAATAGTTCAAGAGATAAAGTATTAAAATTTATGACTTATTAAATGCAATCATTCTACATTAACAATAGCGAGTGAATTTGGCTCTTTAAATTTGGAGAGTCAAACTCACAATTTATTTTAAAAAGGATTAAACCCCCACACCCGAGGCTCCAATACA
>CAIGRT010236424.1:0-13234 GCA_903798405.1 Fraxinus platypoda
GGGGAGACGGAAGCGAGAGAGAAGAATGATGGGAAGGGGAAGGAGAAGGGGGAGGGAGAGGCGGCGGGCGAAGAGAGGCGGCGGATCTGGCCGGCATCAGCCATAGAGACGAGAGAGAGGAAGAGTTGTAGGGAGAAGGAGGAGAGGAAGAAGTAGATGGCCGTGACTGTAGCGGCGGCGGCGGCGGGCGGAGGAAGAGAGTGGATATACTTTTCTTGGGCCATTGCAAAAGATATGCTTTCTTTGGGCCTAAGTCGACTCATGGTGTGTACTGTATAGTTTGCTTTGGATTAAATTTCAACTGGAGTCCCCCAAGTTTTAGTAAATGCAAAATTTGCGTCTTCAACCTACAAATATAACACCTAAGCCCCTAACCTTTCAAAGTCAATTCCCACTGGTCCCACCAAATTAGCCAGATGAGTAATCGTTGTCGATCAACATCTGATTTTTTTTTCCCCGAACATATCTTGTTAACTCATATTAACTAGAATAATCTGATTTGAATTGTGACAAATATTTTTATCAAAAGAATTTGCCATCTCAAAGATTATTTGACACGATATAACTAAAAGTCCTCAAAACATGACACTGTGAAAATGTATTGACTACGAAGCAATAGTTTCGCCCCTGTTTGACCCCATTATTTCACATTATAATTTTCCTCTCGTATTTTTAACAAGGCAATTTTTCATAAAATAATATTACACATAAATTGAAATTTTTTTCTTCTTTTTCAACCACATATTTCACATTATAATTTTTTTCTACCTTATCGGATCCAAGTTAGACTTCCTTTCAAGAATTAAATGGTGAGGCTTGAAATTAAATGTTTGGACTCCAATTTAGCAAAAAACGCATTTTCTCTTTTTCATTTTTAACCACACATTCTCCAATAAAATAATATTACACGTAAATACAAAAAAAAATTCTTATTTTTAACCACACATTATTTAAAAAATCACTATTCCAAAATGATGATACCAATGTTAGTGGAACTTGAGCACAAGTACACGAGGAGTACTTTGCCAATTTGGCTTCAACGCCTCACGGACTCCTCGGTCATATCTCCTCGGGATTGTCTATTCTCGACCACTCGGCCTTCCTCGAGATCATGACTAAACCTTGTACCGTGTAACCCACAACTTATTAGGACTATCCCTCGTATCAAGGCTTATCCAAACCTGAGAGAGAGAGAGAGAGAGAGAGAGAGAGAGAGTCCTACTCTCAATATATTACCTCATCTTGAAAGGATTTCACTATCGGTGTCCCATCCTTATCCAAACACATGGATGATACAAAACCAATTAAATTACAACTTCCAATCACGGTAGAACTCTTGGTGATTTCAACATTGTAATCCTACTAAGAATGCACTATCTACCTCTATAAATACATCATTCCAATTCATTATTAAGGTACGTTCTCACATAATTTTCAGCACATATCTTTTTGCAAATTCTCTCTTTGACTTGAGCATTGGAGGGGCGACGAGGACACACCTCGACGCCTTTATTTCAGGTACCGGAAACCACGTTCGTGCTCATTTTCAGTCGTCAAGCTCGGAAGTCAACGGGTACGACTTTTGGTAGCATCATTGGTGCCGTCTGTGGAAAACGTTACCAAAAGCCATGGTCAACACACGTTCAGGTCTTCATCCAACAAGCTCATCCGCACCAGACCCACCACCTGTTGCGGGGCCCCAAGCTCATCAAGAGGAATCATCGACAGTACCAACTCCCCAACCACATGTGATTACAGTGGGAGCCTTCGAAGAACTTCGTCAACAAGTCGCGACGTTTACTTAATTACTTAGCCAGAGAGATGCTCATCCGACGCAAGTGCATCCGCGGCACTGACAGTAGGACAACCTGGAGGGTTTATGGCTGATGCTCGAGATCAGGATGCTCGCGAAGCTCATGACAATGGTGGATTCGGGGCCTCGAGCTTAACCCAATGGCCTCGGCCTCGAGGTTGGTTACCATGGACTCAAGCGAACTGGCAAAGATCATACAGGATGGAATCACTACTGGATTACAAAAGAACACACAAGGTATGACAGGGTTTATCCCTAACATTTCTTTCACACCGAAAGTGCTCTCCGATCCGCTCCCAGACAGGTTTAAACTCTCCCGCATGAAAGAGTATGATGGAACAACTGACCCTATCAACCATCTCAACGTGTATACGGATGTCGTGAATCTACAGGTGGCACCAGATCTAGTGATGTGTAAAGCTCTTCCACAAATACTAACGAACACTGCCAGGGATTGGTTTTCGACCCTAGAGCCCAATTCCATTGCTTCATTCTCTAACTTGGCCGACAAGTTCTCCACTTTCTTTTCCAGTAGTAAGCGCATCAAGAAGACAGTTGCATCCCTCATGCAGCTCAGGCAAGGACCGAATGAGTCCCTACGTAACTTCATGACTAGGTTTAACAAGGAAAGACTTCAGATACCCGACCTTCACATAACATCATCAACCCCACCCTCACGTATGTTATAAGATGCTATGCCTTCAAGATGTTGCTCTAAAAAAACCCGTCGAAGTCCGTGATCAAGCTATTTACCCGAGCAGAGAAATACATTAATATAGAGGAAACATTGAACCCGATGAGAAATTCTCACCCGACCTCGGAGAAGCCCGAACACAAAAGACAACACAATTTTAATCCTAGTCCAGAAGCTAACAAGAACTAGCAGAGGCAGGAGACGCAGTCGACGTCATTAACTCAATTGAACACTTCCAGGTCTAAGATTCTGATGGAGATCAAGGATATGAAGGAGTTTAAATGGTCATCAAGGATGCAGTTCCCTCCTAATACTCGAGACAAGAGCAAGTATTGTGATTATCATCAGGACCATGGACATACAACGGAGAACTGCAAAGCCCTCCAGCGAGAGATTGAGGCTCTAATAAAAAGGGGATATCTAAGTTCATATGTCAGTCATGACAAGCGCCCGAGGAATGACCAAGACAATGAGAAAGGCCCCCAGAAAGAGGAGAATGACAAGCCTACGGCAGGAACCATTAACATTATTGTTGGAGGAATAGCATCAGGAGGAGACTCGAATAGCGGACGTAAGTAGTATGTCAGGCAGTATAGCCCGAGCTTGAGGATGATGCTTGATGACATGGAAGAAATCACTTTCGGGTCACATGACTTGGAAGGATTGTCACATCCACATGATGATGGCTTGGTCATATCAGCGATCATAGCTAATTTTGAGGTAAAGAGGATACTGGTTGACAATGAGAGCGTGCCAACATATTATCTCATGAGACATACTCTAAGATGGGAATTTCAGCTGAGTAGCTCAAAGCCGTTAAAACCCCACTTCAAGGATTTGGAGGCGGTACGATCATTCCGGAGGGAGTCGTCAATCTTCAACTTACATTAAGATCGAATCAAAAGTAGGTGACTGAAATCACGTCATTTCAGGTAGTCCGTACTTCGATGGCCTATAATGCCATTTTGGAAAGGCCATTACTCAACAAGATTAGAGCTATTGTTTCAACTTTCCACCTTGCTATGAAGTTTTCTACAAGTAATGGTGTGGGGGTAGTGCGTGGAGACCAATCAGCTGCAATGCAATGTTATGTCACAAGCGTTCGTGGAATAAGTTCCAACGGCATGCAAATCTCATCATCCGAACCCGAGCCCAACCTTAGGGGAAGACTTGCACCAGTAGAAAAATTAGTAGAGGTCGAGCTCGAGCACGATAAGAAGGTGACGATTGGCCGATATCTTAATGCCACCCTTGTGGCTGAGCTCATAAGTTGCATATCTTGCAATATTGATGTGTTCGCATGGGATGTGGAGGATATGCTCGGGATAGATACAAGCGACAAACTCAATGTCAATTTGGGAGCAAAGCCAATCAAGAACGAAAGAGATAGTTCGCACCAGAACGACGTGAGTTCATACAGGAGGAGATTGATAAGTTGATCAATGTTTGATTTATTCGGGAAGTTCAATACCCTGAATGGCTTGCCAATATTACTCGTCAAGAAGGCCAACAACAAAATGAGAGTGTGTATCGACTTTACAGATCTTAACAAGGCATGCCTAAAAGACAGCTATCCCCTACCTCGGATCAACAACCTCGTGGACAGCACGTCGGGCCATAAATTGTACAGCTTTCTCGATGCATTTTTCGAATACCGTCAAATCCTCATGGCTGAGGAAGATCAGGAAAAAACATCATTTATGGTTGATTCAGCAATATATTGTTATAGGGTCATGCCATTTGGACTGAAGAATACAGGAGCGACTTATCAGAGACTCATCAACAAAATCTTTGCTATGATGATTGGGAAAAAATATTGAGGGTTATGTGGATGACATGGTGGTCAAGAGCAAACAAGCAGAGCAACATATTGCAAAACTTGAGGAGATATTCTCCACTCTACGAGAGTATAAGATGAAGTTGAATCCAGCAAAATGAGCTTTTGGAGTGGCCTTGGGCAAATTTCTGGGCTTCATGATCACGCACAGGGGAATTGAAGCCAACCCAGACAAAATACATGTACTGATATCCATGGAGTCCCCTAGGAACAAGAAAGAGGTTCAAAAACTGACGGGCCGCATTACCGCCCTGAACAGGTTCACGTCTGGTGCAGCGGATAGATGTTTTCCATTTTTCAAGGCTCTAAGGGGGAATCATAACTTTGAATAGAACGAGGATTGTGAGAAGGCATTCCAGGAGCTCAAGCAAACGTTGGCAACATCACCAGTATTTGTGTACTTGGGCCCCTTGGAGGCATTTTGTTTCGTCTATATTGTAATTTTCATAAATAAAGCACCCATCATTGAGACTTTGTCTCGCGAGGTTTGTTCCTTACACAATCGTCTGAACCATCTTTTAATTGTTAGCGAGGCTCAACAAATCGTCGCGAAACAGATTGCAGATTCATTTGTACGTCAATCGAGTTGTATTCTACCGTGAGTAGGTGGTGGTCGAATTTTTGGATTTATATTGAGCTTGGGATTGGATATGGTAGAGGTAGGGTTCCATTGGTGATTGTGATGGTGATGGTGATGGTAAAGGTGGGAGATGGTTGTGAAAATGGCGCGTTCGATTGCAAATTTGTAATTTTCAAAAATGATGATTTGTGATAGTTTTTTGTTACACTTGTCGGCCTGTGATATTTTGTGGAAGGTAGTGGTGGCAATGGGTGATGGCTATAGATATAATGATTTGGGAATGTGGCAGCGACGATGGTTATGATTGTGGTGGATCAAGATGATGCATGTATTAATAAGTTACAATTTCAAAAAATAAAAATAAAAAATCACATATTCTAACAACAATAACACCATATAGGTTACACTTTCAAAGACTTTATAAACAATATGAAATGATTTTGATAGACAATAAATTATAATTATTGCAACTTATTAAATGTAGGGTTTCTAATAAAAAATTGCATACATAACTAAAATTAACAAATTTGAAGGAACCTCATATTTCAGAATAATTATGTTGCAATATTTGTCGATTTGCCTAATTTTTTTTTTTAAAAATTGGACCCAAGATGTTCCATAATTGGGTAATTGACCTTACGTCAATTGCAGTTAGGGAATCAGATTCTAACATAGTAGCCCAATTTGAAACCACAAGACCATCGGAATGGTAAATAGTTTATTGGGCAACTTACAAAAATATCTTAAAAAGTGTTTTTAAAGTAAAAGATAATGTGTAAAGTCAAATGAGACTTAATATCACTTTTTAATTAAAAAGCGATGTACAGTAAAATCTCGATAAATTAATAATCTCGTTTAAATAATAAAATTCTTCGATTCCAACTTGGACCAGTATATTAAATTAATAACTTCTCTAAATTTATAAAATAATAATTTTTGGAGATCCTTTAAGGCTCAACGAATATATAAAATAATAACTGCTTAAATTTATAAAAATTCATGCTAATACAAATTAACAAATTTTTAATTTGACAATATTTTTTCAATTTGTCTCTTTTTCAAAATATGCCTCTAAAGTTTTTTCTTTGAACCCACCTTTGCAAATCTTTTTGAGTAGAGGGATGTTCATTTTTATATTCACACAATGCTCTCTTCATCTCATTTGTCAATGTGGATTTTTTAATTCCTTTTAAATGAGACGCCATAGTAGAAAAATGTATAAAATTTGGAATGATTGGGGTCTTAAGTTAAAATTGTGACTGTAGAAATTATGTTTGAATTAAGCTTCGTGTACCGAAGCTGCTTCATAGGTGTTTTACTAAGAAATTCAAAAATATTTGAGGTGGCAGCCAAGAAAGGAAAAAAAAAACAAAAAGGAAATAAAAAATAAAAAACAGGAAGCTGCTAAGTATACCCGGCAAACTAGGCGTTGTGTATTTCTCCTCCAAATGACTCACTTCACCGCTTTCACCAAGATCTTCCAACCGGCGTGAACACCCATTTTCTCAACCCATCCTCCACATCGACGGCTAACCAATCGGCGCTCTCATCGACGGCTTTCTCATCACTTTCTCTGTTCCAAGACCAATCAGCGCTCCATCGACTGGTAACCCCGAATCCCCCTCTTCCACCGGTCTTTCACCAAGAAAATTACACCCACTTTAAGCGACGAGTCTTTCTCAGTTCCGAGCAACACTTTGGACTAGCCATTAAATGTCTTCTCGACGGTGTATGCCCATGTGAGAGTCTTACTATATTGTTATGTATTTTTATGTTTTACCTCTTGCTTTGCACGATATTGCTGGAGATGGAAAAAAAAAACTGCACTTCATACACTGAAATTGAAGCTGACAAAAATGTACAATTCCAGATTAATTCAATGAACTGTAGAATACATTGAAGAAAACTGAAATTGTAAATATCCTTAAGTTGAGAAAACAGAAATGCTTGTGGAACTAATTTTCAGCTTATTCTTTTGTACATATGTATTCTCATACTGAAATTCTAGTTTACTGCTTATTTTGTTGCAGCATAGGAAATAATGGAAGATGTCAGTGATGAGTTTTTGTCGGAGTTTGATAGTGAGAACATTGCACAGAATTTCATCACAGTGGAAGAAGAAACGTTAGGACGAGATGGTCCGATTGTGCCTGAGGTGGGTATGATATTTAAGGACGAGAAAGAATTGTTCGACCTCTATAAGAGATATGTTTATGATGTTGGTTTTCCAGTTCGAAAAAGAAACACAAAAAAAGGGAACAACGGAGTATTGAAATATGTGACGCTTACATGTAGTCGTGAAGGCCGAAGAATTAGTAATGCAAGCGGCTCTTTCAATCCTCAACCGATAAGTCGACAGATTGTAAAGCAAGAATATCTGCTTCTTCAGATAGGCATGGAATGTGGAGAATTAATACAGTACACCTTGACCATAATCATGCAACTAACCCTTCCAAGTCTAGGTTGTATCGATGCAACAGAGAGTTGAGTGCAAACGTGAAGCGAAAACTTAAAGTGAATGATTTGGCAGGAATCCCGTTTCACAAGAGTTACAACTCCGCAGTTGTAGAAGGTGGTGGATATGAGAAAATGACTTGTGTGGAAAAGGATTGTCATAATTATATTGACCAAGTGAGGCGACTGCGACTTGGAGAAGGAGATGCGGCCGCAATACAATCTTATTTTTCGAAAATGCAAGCACAGTGCTCGGGTTTTTACTTCAGTATGGATGTAGACGACGAGTCTCATATAAGGAGTTCGGTGATGTTGTTACATTTGATACCACTTACCTCACAAATAAGTACAACATGTCATTCGCACCTTTTGTAGATGTGAATCATCATGGGCAATCAACATTATTTGGTTGTGGATTGTTATCGAATGAGGACACAGATACCTTTGTCTGGCTGTTCAGGACATAGCTTCAGTGCATGCACGGTCAAACACCACATGGAATAATGACTAATCAAGATAGGGCCATGCAAAATGCAATTGAGATCGTTTTCCCCGCTACAAAGCACATGCGGTGTCTGTGGCACATTTTGAAGAAGTTGCCGGAGAAGTTTGGCTATCACGTTGATAAAAGTTCGATATTATCAACTATACATCACTTGGTTTATGATTCACAAACTATTGAAGAATTCGAAGAAGGTTGGAAACATATGATCGATACGTATGAGTTGCTTGATAATGCTTGGTTGTCTGGATTGTATGATAATAGAGGCCGTTGGGTTCCGTGTTTTTTGAAGACTACTTTTTGGGCTGGGATGTCCACAACTCAACGAAGTGAGAGTATGAACGCGTTCTTTGACGGTTATGTCCATTCCAGGAACTCTTTGAAATAGTTTGTGGAACAGTATGAACGAGCACTGAGAAGTAAAGTTGAGAAGGAGGTCCAGACTTATTTCAAGTCATACTCACAAATTGTACCGTGTGCAACGAATTATGAATTTGAAAAACATTTTCAATCTGTTTATACCATTGCGAAGTTCAGGGAAGTCCAAGATGAGTTCAAGAGTAAAGTGTATTGCGACCTCATGTCTGTTTCGGAGGGATCTTCTGGGATAATATATGAGGTCCATGAGGATGTCCTCTATGAAAACGGAAGGAAGAAAAAGACTTTTTATGTCTCACTTAAGAGGGAGAGCTGTGAATTTATATGTAGCTGCCACTTGTTTGAATTTCGAGGTATTATTTGCAGGCATGCAATTACGGTTTTGATTCGGAATGGTGTTTTACGATTACTTGAACAGTACACACTGCGTAGGTGGAGGAAAGATGTCAACAGAGCACATACAAGGGTTGCCGTGAATTATGATGGTTTGGTTAGCAATCCAGGACAGTTGAGATATGACAGTATGTGTCATGCTTTTGCGAAGGTGGCTAACCTTGCTGCAGATGATGAAGGGCGAACACATGCGATATTGGATTGGATAAAATCGCAAACTACAGAGTTGATGTCTAAGAAGTCGTCAAGTGGGTGTAACATATTTTCACAGCGTACTATGCATTTATCCTCTCAGTTTACTGATAGTCAAACTACTGCCAGCGACAGCATACGAGATCCAAAATGCATAAAGAGAAAGGGCTCACCCCGGAGACTTCGGAGAAAAATTCCACTGGAGTTGTCATCTAATTAATCAGCGGTTTGTTTGTTTGTTCGCATCTCAATTGTATTAGAAACCAAATTCAAATTATTATTTCACTTAAACGTAAATGCAGGCAAGTATGACGTCAACCAAACAAAAGAGACCGAGCTCGAGGAAAAGTAATATGGAAACGGCTGAACCTGAATTGGATGCATCAAAAGAGCAATGTTCAACACAGACACCGTTATCATTTTCACAGCTATTGTTGGTGAGTACATTCATAGTAATTACCATTTTTTTAAGGTTTTATTTAAATTGTAGCATGGTGTAGGGAGACGCCGGAAGACATGCATTTACACAACCCTTGCTAACATCAAATGTGATCCCTCCATCGTCAACAAATGTTATATTCAATACACAAGGTGATGACATGTTTAATTCATTACATTCGAAGACAGATTTGTTCATGTACATGTACTAGTTTCCATATTATATGATAGGTCATCCATTTTCATACTACTATTCACATATGCCTTAGCATGGTGGTCCACCTTTTTGAATTGGTGAACCTTTATTGCTTGTAAGTAAATTTACTTTTGAGTAAACCTTTTACACTTAGCCAAACAGGCTTGTCTGTTGTTGTATGAAGAAAGCTTGCAGTAGAAATTATATATTAAGTGGCAATGTTTAACTTGATAAATATTATTTAGGTAGAGTTATTTTATGCACTATGTTTGTGCTTCTCAAAATAATATATTAATCCTTTCAGGTAGTAACTAATTTGTTTCGCCATGCAAATGATCGAGGATAATGACTGGAATAGTTCTGCTCAGGACTCGTGCAATGCTTGGAGATAAATTGTCTTGGTGCGACTCTAATGGATGAATGGTGTCATACATTTTTTATGGAAGTTTTTGGTCCACTTACACAATGGCACACAATGGCTCTTGATTGCAACTATAACATGCTGACTATTTTTGTAATATTTTTTGTCCACTTACACAATGGCTCTTCACGGCAGCCATAACATAGAGATTATTTTTGTAATAGCTATGGTCCAATTTTTTTGTCTTATTGTAATTGGTAGTCTTCAGCCAGTGGTTAATTCTAATGACATAGTGATTATTTTTGTAATAGTTGTGGTCCACTTTTTTGTCTTATTGTAATTAGTAGTCTTCATCCAGTGGTTAATGAAGTTAGTTTTTTATCCAATTTATCATTCCCTTAAGCTGTAGACTGATTTCATTGTAGCACATATATTATGGAAAACTACACTATGAAGAGCTTATTTCTTGCACATTTTAGCACATGAATGAAACCTCAATTGGAAGAAGCTTCCATTTACCTTCAATTCATAAACATAATACGTAACGAAGGCACATAAAATGCATTCACAATAAATTCCTACTGTTACCGACACAAAATACATAGTTAATTTACATAAGTTTTTCAATTACTAATATAACTTGAATTATCCACTAACTCTAATTGTAATAATCAAGCCGGCCCCGTTCCTTTGCCTTTTCCTTCTAAACTTCTCTTTCCCTTGCGGAATGTCACATTCAATGAAATCTCGACGTCACGTTTCTCGGTTATTCGAGCATGCTTGGCAAATCTTCTACTTCCCCATTTGCGGCAACATTGGTCTCTTCGGTAACATTACTTGATTCTTCGCTTGATTCTCCTTCCACCCAATCGAAAAACCCACATTTATTACTGCATGTGTAGAATAATCGCCCTTTGTTACGTGTCTCCTTTTCAACTTCAAAACATTTTTGAAAACCACGTGGACACCAAGGGCAGCGACGTTTTCTCGTGCATTCCTCGAACGAATGCCACCTGCTTCGACAACTGTGACAAACTCCAACATTCTTTCCTCTCATTCTGAGACAACAAAACACCACATAAATGAAATTAGCACTTCATATGATAAAATGTAATCAGTGACAGGAAGATCAACAAGAGCATGCCCATTTTATGACTTGTGCAGTAAAGGAAATACTCAACCGATGTCAAAAATTGGTTTTGGTAACATTATACAAAGTCCGTAGCTTTGATTCAATTCGAGACTTTCTTCATAAATTTGCCACTATCAGGGGCAGGCTGGAGCTCAAAGAGGGTGGTATTGTAGAAACGATATGAATTTTATTATGTATTAATAATAATTGGAAAACAAGACATTACTTACAATGGGTGTATCTAAACTAACAAAACACATATAAAACATGTCCATAAATTCAGAAATCAGTTATGTCTCATCTCTGTAATTAGATGTCAAACACTTACTTGAGGCGTGTTCTTCAGTTGTCGTCGAGCTCCAGCGGGGGAGGATAGATTTGTGGTGGTCCTTTCGCGACGGCGGAACTTCGGAGCAGGGCTGGACAATTTTCGAAGCAGGTGTAGTCTGACCGGTGTGAAGAGAGGAAAGTGGAGATGGGAATGGAAAGGTTGTGGTGGTCCCTTCGCAACGGTGGAACTTCGGAGCAGGTATCGTCTAACCGGCGTGAAGAGAGGAAAGTGGAGATGCGGTTCCACTTGCAGAGGAAAATGGAGAGATTGAAGGGCTTAGGGCTTCCAATTTGGGGGAGAAATGAAGAAGAATTAAGCTGCGTTTTCTTCCAAGTTGTTTGGTTTCTTTTCTTTTTTTTATTCAATTATTGCCACATCACCCCCTGTAAAACCCCTGTGAAAGTGCCTCATGTACACCAAGCGGAACCGATTATGTTTCATGTATATATGAAATAATTTGAATGATTAATCTTTCAAGATATTAAACTCCTATTTGATGATCATTATTGTGTAAAAATGATGTAATAAATAGTGATTTTTGAAGAATGCGTGGTTAAAAAGTGAAAAAAAATTTGGATTTACTTTCAAGATATTTTATTATGTGAATATGTGGTTGAAAACGAGTATGAGAAATAAATCCTAAATTTCACCACATTCAATATATATATTTTTTAATTTCCTGCATATATTATAGTAAAATATATAATATAATTTCTAAAAATATAAAATACTCGATAAATTAATAAATTATTCATTTATCGATAAATTAATAACCCCTCTAAAATAATAAATTTTCTCGGTCCCAACATTATTATTTTATAGATTTTTTACTATATTGATTTAGCCCCTGTTTGGTCCACATTATTTTTTTCATTTCCATTCTTCAGTCCACATTGTTTTTTTCATTCTCATTCTTCTACTCATTTTCAACCACACATTCTTCAATAAAATAATATTTTCCATCACATCAATAACTTTTCCTTCTTTTTCAACCACATATTCCCCATCACATCACTTCAAAAAAATACATTCTCTCATTTTAATGTGCACCAAACAGGCTCTTAATGTACAATGTCACTTTCTCTATCATGATTGTAGAAATTATAAGATTTTGATAAGACATATCAGTCAATATAGATTTTTTTAATTTCTTTTAAATGAGATTTTAACGAATTTTAAAAAATTATAAATTTTAATGAATTTCAAATTTGAATATATTTCCACAAATTCCATAAAAATCTCATCAAATATGGTGAAATTTTAAAAGATTTGATTGTATGTATTTTTAAATTTGAAATACATCAAAATCTTTTAAAATCCCTCTATTTATGAAATCTTTATAAATCTACTAGTTATTGAGGAACGTAAATTTTAAAACATTTCATTGATTTTTATTAAAATCTCAATAGGGGACACCTAAATTTTAATAGATTTTATTAATATCCATTAAAACCTCAATTTAGAACACCTAAATTTATAATGATTTTTAAAATCCATCACAATCTCAATTAAGAACACCCTCCTTAATTCACATTTAACACAATACGAAATAAATTAACATTTATAAGAAATTCTTGTAAGCAAATTAAAAACTTAGCCAAAGATGTATCGTTATATTCAAAATTGATTGTTTTTAACATTTTAATTAAAAAGTGGTACGCTATGCTTTAATGAAAAAATCATAAACCATGTAGTTTAACTTTTCTTAATATTGACACATTAAAAATTGACATAAACTATGTAATTTAACTTTTCTTAATATTGACAAGAAGCAGGGTACCTAATGAAGTGAGATCGCAAGGCAAAATAATGATTTCATGATAACTTCGGGTTTGTCCGTTTTTGGCGAATTGATAGTCTAATTTGATTGGAAAAGGGTCAAGAATCACAACTCATCGCCTTTGGCCATGACGTACGTCGGATTTCGGGCAGA
>CAIGRT010236442.1:0-13862 GCA_903798405.1 Fraxinus platypoda
ATAATCTTGCTTTTGACGAATTTTGTAATGAAAATGGAGATGAACATACTTCTCGGCTCCTAGAACTCCTCAACAAAATGGTATAGTAGAAAGGAAAAATCGCACATTGTAAGAAATGGCTAGGATTATGCTAAATGAAAATAGCATGCCAAAATATTTTTGGGCCGAAGTCGTCAACACTGCTTGCTATAATGTAAATAGGGTTTTAGTTAGTCGAAAGAAAACTAAAACCCCATATGAGCTTTGGAAAAATAGAATTTCAAACATTAGCTATTTTAAAGTTTTTGAATGTAAATGCTTTATTTTAAACACAAAAGAAAATTTGGAAAAATTTGATCCAAAATCCGATATCGGGATCTTTCTAGGTTATTCATTGACTACCAAAGCTTATAAAGTCTTTAAGAAAAAGAACTCTAGTCGTTGAAGAATCTATGTATGTTATTTTTTATGAAACTAATTCTCTTGATCCTGAGAAATGTATTACTATTGATGTAGGATTCGAGATTCCCTTCGAACAAATGAACATTTAAGATTAAAGCAAGGATGATCCAAAAGAAAAACACATGGAAGAAGTGAACGTTCAATCAAGTGAAGTAGAACCTACCGAAGCCTCAAATGATCCCACTCTACCAAAAGAATGGAGGTTTGTTCCCTCTCACCCAAAAGAACTCATTATTGGTGATCCATCTAAATGTATTACTACTAGAGCTTCTACTAGGAATCACCTAAATAGTTGTGCTTTCATATCACAAATTGAACTAAAAGAATTTTAAGGAAGCCAAGTTTGATAAGTTTTGGATTCTAGCCATGCAAGAAGAACTAAACCAATTTGAAAGAAATCATGTTTCGAATTTAGTCATTTGGACATATAATCAAACCGTCATCGGTACAAAATGGATTTTTAGAAATAAAAGAGACGATTATGGAATTATTGTGCATAACAAGGCTAGATTAATGGCCCAAGGTTACAATCAAGAAGAAGGTATTCATTTTGAGGAAACCTTTTGCACCGGTCGCTAGACTAGAATCCATTCACATGCTTCTTGCATTTACTTGTTATAAAGGATTTACTTTTTATCAAATAGATGTCAAAAGTGCATTCTAAATGGTTTCATTCAAGAAGTTTTTGTTGAGCAACCGCCCGTCTTTAAAGTTCACCAAGTATCCGAACTATGTTTTCAAACTTAGAAAAGCTCTTTATAGTTTAAAACAAGCTCCAAGGGCTTGATATGAAAGATTAAGTAAATTTCTACTTTTAAATGGTTTTTTAATAGGAAAAGCGGATACTACCCTATTGGTCAAAACTTAAAAGAATGAAATGATTATTGTTCAAATCTATGTTGATGACATTATATTTGGTGCTACTAATATCCATCTTTGTAAAGAATTCTCAAAATGCATGAGCATGAAATTTGAAATGAGTATGATGGGAGAACTCAAATTCTTCCTTGGTCTCCAAATTAAGCAAACTAGAGATAGTATATTCATCAATCAAAATAAGTATATTTTGGACATGCTCAAGAGGTTCAAAATGGATAACTTAAGCCTATTAACACTCCCATAAGTACATCCGTAAAATTCGATAAGGATGATCAAGGTACTTGCGTGGATGTCACAAAATATCGAGGAATGATCGGATCCCTTCTTTACTTAACTGCTAGTAGACCTGATATCATGTTTAGTGTGTGTTTATGTGCTAGATTTCAATCAAGTCCTAAAGAATCTCATCTTAGTGCTATAAAACGAAATTTTAGATATCTTAGTGGCACTAGAACCCTAGGGCTTTGGTATCCAAAAGGCACTCATATTGATCTTCTTAGTTATTCAGATGCTGATTGGGCCGGTTGCACAATCGATCGCAAAAGCACTAGCGGAACTTGTCATTCAAAAGCACTAGAGGAACTTGTCATTTTCTAGGCTTTGTACTTGTGTCTTTGTCTAGCAAGAAACAAAATTCCGTCACATTATCAACCGCCGAAGCCGAATACATCTCGGCCGCAAGTTGTTGTGCCCAAGTGTTATGGATGATGCAAACTCTTAGTGATTATCACCTATCTTTTGATCATACACCTATCATGTGTGATAACATTAGTGCCATAAATTTGTCTAAAAATTCCATTTTGCTCACCCGAACTAATCACATTGAAATTAAACATCACTTCCTAAGAGATCACGCACAAACGAAAGATACCATGTTAGAATTTGTGAACACGGAGAATCAATTAGCTGATATCTTCACTAAGCCTCTTGCATTTGATCGATTCTCACATATTTGATGAGGCTTAGGTATCATTGATGAATCTGAAGTACTCAACTAAGTTTTCTTCTATAAATAGTATTATATAAAAAAAGGGAAATGAGGGGACCGGACGAGTGAACCGGACGTCCGGTAACCCCGTCCAGTTTGACAAATTTTTTTAGTTTTATCAACTCTGGTCCGGTACATCGCGGATATAACTCCTCTTTTCGCGAACCCATTCTTCTCCATTTTTCTCTCAATTTTCTTCCTAAATCTCATCTCTTTTCTTCGTTCTTCCCACTCAAATCATCAATTACTCTTCAAAATAAAAAAAACTCATTACCTCTACACTTCAAATTCTTTCAAAATTCAAGCTTTCATCCATTTCATTCCAAAATTTCCCAAAATTTTGAAACCCTAGAACTTGATTCATTCTTCTTCCTCAATTCTTCTCTACCTCATTATTTTTCTACAATGTCGAAATCAAAAAGAGCGTACAAAAGACTCAAGAGCACATTGAGACGGTTTCCGCCACATTCATCCGACGAAGAGTTCGACATGGAACCCGAGGTGTCGGCCAACCCATTTGAAAAATCTCCCATTTTAATAGGTAAAAATGTTGATTTTTGCCGATTTTACAATTGAAGCACTTGCATTTCATATCGAAGAGTTTTTTTGAAAACATGGGGTGGCTATCTATTGCTACTCTAGAAGAACATGCCTATCCTCGCCTTTTGAAAGAATTTTATAAAAACATGGTTATTACTCCTCGTTCGGATGAGATTTCATGTCTACTTAAAAATGTTCGTATCACCATGAACAAAGCTATCATTCGTGATATTCTTGAGCTTGAGCTGTGTGATACTCAAATTTTTCTTCACAAAACTCATCCTACTTTAGAAGGGTATGGCCCCTCCGAAGCATGTCATCGGGTAACCGGGAAGAATTTCGAAAATATCACAAAATTTAGTGCAAATCAATTAACAATTTCATGTAAAGTTTTACAAAACATCATTGCACATGTTATTACATTAGGAGGGGTCATCGAGATGAAGTGAAATTTTTTGATCTTTTTATTCTCGATTTCTTTTTTGTTGGGCGAAAACTAGATTTTCGAACTATTACATTAGGTCTAATGAAACTTGTGCATTTCACGTGTTATCTTAAAGCTTTACCTTATGGAATGTTTCTTACAAAAAAAATTAAACACTTTGATATTCCACTACATGATGAAACCTTTGTTAAACTTTGCCCTACCGACACTGTCAACATCAAAATAGTAAAAGAACATGGTCAATGAGTGGCACACACAAAAGGGTTCGACCCCACCTCGGGTCCATTAACTCTACCATTTGAAGGAGATGAGGATGACGATGCTGATGACATACCACAAGTTCTGCACCCTCCTCTTGATGTTCCTGCCTCCAGTGCTCCTCATTCTTTGGTTGGTAGTGATAATATCACATTTGTTACGTAACACATTTGTTGCGTTTTTCACCCATTAATATTTTCATTTCTATGAGTATGTGACGCCTAAATGCACTAAGTACTTCTATATCTTGGTTTAGGTTGCAAATGGGTGAAAACGGTGGAAATTGAAGAGAAGAGCTAAAAATGACCAAAATGGAAGAAAGTGAAAGTTCAGGGACTAAAGTGCAAATGCTCAAAAATTGTGTCGGAGCTCACGATGAAGGTTCGAGAATGGTAAGAGTTGATTGGAAGCAATTAGAAGTCAAAAAGGAATGAAATATGATCAAAATATTATCAGGTAGCTTTACATTTACCGATGATCACTACAATCTTCTCAATGGCCGCATCAATTCTTTTACATCATCAGTTGATGGCCTTGGTGGCATGCTTAATGAGTTTCAAGTTCAACATGCCACCATACAAGCTCAACAAGATGCCATTCAAGCTCAGCAAAATGCCTTCTACGCTCACTTCTATGCACATTTTCCTCCACCGCCTCCTCTGTAGCCGTAGTAATCGATTTTGTTGCTATTTTGGATATGTCTTTATGTTTCTATGACTTATATACACTCTTACTTCTTTTAGCCTAGTTTGTTGGTTTTTGGACATCATTTATGTCTTTATGCTCAATGCTATGGTTATTTTGTGATCCATGTTTTGTCTTATACTTTTTGCTTATGCCAAAGGGGGAAAATGGAGTGAGATAATTATGCATAATTTGATTAGACAATATGCTTGAAGTATATGAAAAAAGGGGGAATACAAATGTATGGTTATCATTCTGTAAAAGACAGTGGAATAAAAATTGCATGATAAATTTATAATGTAAATTCATCTATCAATATTATATCAATTGCTCAATCCTATTCTGCAAATCATCTTGTTTGTCATAATCAAAAATGGGAAAATTGTTGACCTATGGTTGATATCGTGTTTTGATTATAACAAACAAATTGTTTTATCTCTAACAATTGAATTCAAATCTTTATAGCTATTGTGACAAAATTGATTAATTGAAGACAAAATTATTCCTACCAAAAGACTCATAACTTATGATCATGAAAAATGAGATAGAAGCCGAGAAATTACGTCAAATCAATCGAAGCATTCACGATGAATCAAGCATTCTTTGAAGACATTAGACTTAGATGCTTTGAATACATATGTAAAGGTAAAATACTTTTATTCTTAGCAATGAATCACTAAAAGCTCGTAAGTTAAATTTTTATGGACGAAGTAAACTTTTCATAAAAATGCTCGCATAAAAATGATTTTCGATGTAACAAAAATCTTCACTTGATTTTTAAATCTTTTATTATTGACACTCATTTTTGAAAAGTTAAGTGAGTATATTCCTCAAGAGCCTACACTTGTTAAAATAATCCAGAAAAGAAAAATCCGAAATTTTTCTGTCTTGGTGGACGTCCGGTGGTGCAACGGTCAAAATTCTAACCGTTCTGATTTTTGACGCACAACGGCTAGTTCAGTCGTCCAATTCAGTGGCGGACGTCTGGTAGGGTCGTCTAGTTGGACAGAAATTTTGACGTTTTGACTACTATAAATACCACTTCATTTTACATTCAATACAACACTTTTAAGAACATTTATTTGAGATATTCTTAAAGCAAAGCTACATTGTTTCATCCTTATCAAATCATTTATTTTGAAAAACTTTTGATTGAATTAACTTTTGAAAATCATTCTACTCATCAAAGTTTTTCTCACCTAACACTTGAACTTTATTTATTGCTATATATTAAAGTGTTAGCCTATTTCTCTCTTAGTATTTAATTTGATTATATTATTTATTAAGAGAGAAGCTTCAATTGTAAAATCACTCTTCTATTAAATTTGTGAGTCGTGTTGAGGTCCCGTAAAGCTCAACGTTATATAAGGATCGGTGCTCCTTGTTTGTAAGTTACCGGAAATGTTGTAAAGGGTTAGATTGCACCATAAGTCAATCAACATAGTGAAAATGCCTTGCTTGTGCCGGATAGCTCGGTAACGGATGACAAAGATCATTGATTTGGATCGAACCTCCATAATTATATCGTTTTCATCCTCTTCCTCTCTCTCTCTCTCTTACTTATTCCACTTACTACTTGGATTTATCTATTTGCTTCATACTTGCTTGTATTTATATGAATTTTACGAAAAAAATTTAAACAACCAATTCATCCCCCTCTTGGTTAGCCATTCTTGGGTCTTCAATTAGCATCCAATTTCACTTAATTGAAAATTAAATTATATTCATTTAGTATAAATGATTTAACATTCATTGTCACGTATATATTCCTTGGTATTAATTCTTAATTAATTAACATTCACATTAATTCATGTATCATATTTGCCATTCATTTTCATTTATGCATTTAGTTGTAATTTCAATACTCACGTTCAAGTATGCATTTTACTATTTTCCTACTTGTATAATACTTAACATTTATTTTTAGGAGCTTGCATTCCTCTCGTATTTATATCAAAATGGTAAATGGAAGGTCAAATACTACTTTCTCAGCACTTATAAAGCACTTTCAAATAACGTACAACGAATGTTCAATTTTGTCTAGTCATTAGAAGAGAAAGAAAAATAATAGGAATCGTAAAAAAAAAAAAAGAGGAAAGAAAAATACTGAAAAGAAAAAAAAATACATTTTAATTTTTTTTTTTTGTGAAAGTCTCCCAAAATCTTAGGAGTTAATAAGATATAAATTGTAATTTTTTTTTTGTACTTTTTGCTTAAAATTTAGTACTTTAAAGATTTTAAAGTCTTCAAAAATCATTAATATTTTAAATACTTCATCTCTTTAAAAAGTTTTAAAAAGTCTTGATTTCATATCTTTAAACTTTTAAAAAGTTCATAAAAGTTCATATTTAATATCCCTTGACTATTGGAAAAAAATATTTTGTTGTGTGGGCCTACATATGTAATTAATATTGTATAAAGGTACTATCTTATAATTAAACTCATTAAGAGCGATCTAATAACGAATTAAAGTTATTAGACTTTAGGCATTTAAATAAAGTGTTGGCCTAAATATGTATGGAGACCGGATCCATTAGAGTTGTATTTCATGATGATCGAAATACTTATGAAAACAATAAATAGGGTTATGGTCCTTAATTCATATGTGATTCTAATTTTTTGTGTCAACCCATCAACAAAATAATACATGAGAAAATATATTGAAAATGAAGATCCAAAGCCTACAATCAAGAACAAGAAATCAAGAATAAAAAAGAATGCTTGAAGTAATGAAGATTAAAGAGCAAGAAGTCAAGATTAAAGAGATTGCAAGTTGATATTGAAGATTCAAAATCACGGATCAATGTATGTTCCATATTTATTAACTCTCTTGGTGATTTGACATGGAGATTTTGGCAATATGTATAGATTTATAAAAGTCTAAGTTTTATAAATATTCAACGAGTGATATCAGAGTTAATCCATATTAAACCATTGAGACTAAATAAAGAATTTTATGGTTGAAATTCATACTTTGAATTTCTAAATTTTAGGATGTGAATTTCAAGCCCTAAATTTCAAAATTTTTGATTTTTGGGAATTTTTTTTTTGAAAAATCAGGATCACCACAACGCCGCGTTTGGGCATTGTAACGCTGCACCTAGGTAAATTCAGGTGCGGTAGCACCCGGTTTCGAGTGCTGCAGCGCCCATTTTTTGACCATTTTTTATTCTTTTTTGTTAAAAACAAAAGAAAAAAAAAAGAAAAATTAACGATAAGGGATTAACAATTAATTCAAATTTTGGTACTAAAATTTCTTTCGGTTATCTACTGCTCTAAATTCATTAGTTGAAACATGTTACCAAAGTAGTCTCTCTTGTCTAAACTAATTTTATTTGGGACATCAAGGTGATTGTGTGTTTGTAATTCATGTTGATATTTAGCGACCCAAAGAAAGGTAAATGTTTGACAGAATTACATGCATATCTGTGATAATAAATATGTGACAATTGTAAAGTTTTTTATGTGAACAATAAATCGGTCCAAAGATAGGTTTATCGTTTGACATGGTTTATTGTCAATATTTGATTACTACACCAAGAGTACCACTTACAAGTTGGTATTTCTGTCCAAAAACTAAATATTAATGTTGTGCTAGACAATTATAAGGTTTTATTTTATGTGAACAATGAATCGATCCAAAGATAGGTTTGTTGTTTGACATAGTTTATTGTCAATATTTGATTATTACACCAAGAATATCACTTATAAGTTGATATTTTTATCCAAAGATTAAATGTTAATGTTGTGATTGGTCTCTTGTGGTGTGGTTCACCATTATTTGAATTTATTAATTGTCTAATTCGGATTCCCATGTGAACATGTAGTTTAAGTTTAAATTCTCTATTAGGTTAATTCATCTACTTCTACAATATATAACAACATCAATTCCATATCTGTGTTTAATGGAAACATATTTTAAGAAATGGAAAGAGAACATCGTATCTTTCTTGACTGTACGGATCTAAACCTTGCTTTAAGGATTGAACACCCACTACCTTACGGATAAAAGTTCCACTGATTAAAAACGGGACTTTAATAAGTGAGATCTTTCAAGTTGCATGAGCTTTATGATCACGAAGAGTGAAATTCCAATAACACTCAGAGGCTTCGTGTCCGATAAGGTAATTATTATCAAGAAATTTCCTGAGAAATTGAAAAATGCTTTATGAAAAACAATAATGTCAAAACAAGTACTCTTCTGGCAAACTTAATTTCACTAAAGTACAAAGTTAAAGAAACATACAGAGTACATTGTGGAGATGTCTCATCGTGCTTGAAAACTAAAGGCATTAAAGTTTGAGATGTCTGATAACTTGCTCGTGCATTTAGTTTTGATTTCTCTTCCTGCATAATTCAGTTCATCTAAGGTCAGTTATAACTATGAAAAGGAGAAGTTGACTCTAAATGAACTCATTTCATACTGTGTGCAAGAAGAAAAAGGCTAAAATAAGACTGAGCAAAAAGTGCTCATTTGGCTAGTACCTCTAAGGAGAAATTCAAGAAAAGAAAAAATAATGAAGCTACATCCGGTCCACCTCAAAAGAAACAGCACAAGCCTGAAAACGATGAATCTTTTGGCTGGTATTTTTGTAGAATTCTGGGATACTTGAAGAGGGATTTTACCAAATACCATGCTTGGAGTATAAAGAAAGGTACGTTTCTCACTTTGGTTTGTTTTAAGGTTAATTTAGTTTCAGTACCTAAACACACTTTATGGTTAAATTTCGGTGCCACTACTCACATAAGTGTGTCTATGTAGGTTTATCTAAACAGTCGAAAGTCAATTGATGCTGAAAGATTCATCCATGTGGGTGATGACAAATCAGTTAAAGTTGAGGCTTTAGGGACTTTTAGGTTATTTTTAGAAACTGGTTATTATTTTAATTTGAAAGAGACATTTACGGTACTGTCTTTTAGATGAAATTTGGTTTTTGTTTCTACATTGGACAATTCGATTACTCTTGTTCAATTGAAAATAGTCAGTTTGGTCTTTTTTTTTTTAATTCAAATATTATGGGTACCAATTCTTTATCTAGTTATGATAATTTATATTTCCTTAATACGGTCACCTCTTATAAAAAAACCTTGTATGTGAATTCACGTGGTATTAAACATAAATTAACCAATAAAAATTTCACTTCGTTATGGTACAAGCAGCCAGGTCACATTTCTCAAAAGAGCAAAGAAAAGCTTGTGTCAGGATGAATTCTTGATCATCTTGATTTTTNGTATTAAACATAAATTAACCAATAAAAATTTCACTTCGTTATGGTACAAGTAGCCAGGTCACATTTCTCAAAAGAGCAAAGAAAAGCTTGTGTCAGGATGAATTCTTGATCATCTTGATTTTTCAAATTTAAGTATCCGTGTTAATTGCATTAAGGGGAAAACAAACAAATATAAGGAGATTAAGTGTCAATAGGACTTTAGATGTCTTAAAACTAATTCATACAGATATTTGTGGGTCATTCCCTTCGACTTTTTGGAATGGTCAATAGTTATTTATTATGTTCATGGAAATTTTTTCTCATTATGGCTATTTGTATCTCATTCATGAGAAATCCAAACCACTATCTCATTCTTGAGAAATCCAATCACTAGACATGTTCAAGGTTTATAAGGCCGATGTTGAAAATTCACTCTACAAAAGAATAAAATACACCAGATCTGATTGTGGTAATGAATACTATGGCAGATAGACGGATCATGAGAACAATGTCCAGGACTTTTTGCTAAATTTTTAGATGAATGTGGAATTGTCCCATAGTATATCATGTCGGGTCCCCTAGCGTGAATGGTGTTGTTGAGAGACAAAATAGAACACTTAAGAACATAGTAAGGAGTATAATCAGTCATTTCATCTTATCAGAATCTCTTTAAGAAGAAGTACTAAAAATTGAAGCTTAAATTCTCATTAAAGTTCAAAGTTAAGCAATTGTCAAAATCCCTTATGAGCTTTGTGTCGGCAAGAAGCCTAGTTTGATACACTTGCATATTTGAGGTTGTCCAGCTAAGGTAAGGCCTACAGGCCAAATAAAAGGAAACTGGACTCTAGAATCGTCAGTTGCTATTTTATTGGATACTCTGAGAGGTTAAAGGGTTACAAATTTTATGATCCCACTACAAGGTCAATTCTCAAAATGAGAAATGTCCGATTCTTTGAGGATGTAGAGTTTGCGGGAGAAAATAAGGTTATGAATTTTGTCTTTGAGGATGAATATATAAATATCCCTTCTATTGCAATCGGCAATGATCAGGACCAATGACAAATTCTTGTTCCAGATCTTATTTAAGAAGCAATTTTGAATCAAGATAATATTTCATAATCCCCCATACTCAATCAAGAAATTGTTTTAGAAGAATAAATTCAACAACCTCAAGAACAAATTATATTAAGGAGATCCACTAGAGAAATAAAAAATACAATTTCGGATGACTTTATAGTATTTCTCCAAGAACATGATGATGACATTAGATTGATGGAAGAAGATCCAATCAACTTTCATCAAGCAATGCAAATGGGTAATTCTCAAAAGTGAATTGATGTCATGAATGAGGAAATAAAGTCCATGAAAGATAATGACGTTTGTGAACTTTTCACATTGCCTGTAGGTACGAAACTCATTGGTTGCAAATGGATATTTAAAACCAATAGGGATTCGAAGGCTAATGTGGAAAGATATAATGCTCGTCTTTTTGTAGAGGGCTTTACTCAAAGGAAATCCATTGATTATAAAGAGACTTTCTCTCCAGTTTCAACAAAAGACTCTTTCAAATATTATTATGGCACTTATGACACATTTTTATCTTGAGCTACATCAAATAGATGTAAAATAGCATTTCTCAATGGTGACATTGAAGAAACGATTTATATGGTGCAATAGGAAAACCTTATGTCAGGAGACCCAAAGGAAATGATTTGCAAACTAAAGAAATTCATCTATGGGCTTGAGTATGCTTCTCGTCAATGGTATCACAAGTTTCATCAAGTAATCATGTCGTTTGGGTTTTGAGACGAATGCATTTGATGATTGTGCATATCACAAGTTCAGTGAAAGTTATTGTATTTGATAATAGTGCTTGCCTGCAATGATATAGGCTTATTTTACGAAATCAAGAGATTTCCGTCATAGAATTTTTAAATGAAAGACCTTAGTGATGTCTCTTTTGTGTTAGGGATACAGAAACACTGAGATCGTTCTCAGAATGTTTTTGAATTATCACAAAAGAGTTATATCGATAAGGTTTTTAAGAGATTTAAGATGCAGGACTATAAATTTGTTGATGAGTCTATTGCTAAGGGAGATAAGTTTAGTCTCAATCAATACCATAAAGATAAACATAAAGAAAGGAAAATGCAGAAAATTTACTATGCTTTAAGCAGTTGGAGTTTAATGTATACTTAGGATTGCAAACATTCAGATATAGCATTCATTGATAGAATGCTAGCCATATATTTAAGTAACTATGTTATGGATATTTGGATAGCAGCCGGCGGGTTATTCGGTATCTAAAACGAACTAATGATTTATAAAGCCCCAAAAATTTTATAGAATAAAATTAATTGTTTTATATGCTATATTTTTATTATTTTGGAAAGTTGGGGACTAAAGTGATATATGTATTAAATTCAATTTTAATTAGGCTAAATATTTAGATATTGATAGAGTGATAATAAGTATATAAATTTGGACTCGTTGGATATCTTGTATTTAATCATGTATATTAGATTCGAAAAAAAAAGCTAATTCAGATAAGTTAAATCCAAGATATTGTAGTTCAAAGAAGTTGTTATTCATTAGTTTTCCTTAAATTAATTTTTTGGATTAAAAAAAAAAGAGTTGCTGTTGTGTATGGATAGGATGGAGATAAAGTAGTAGCTTTAGTTGAATGAAATAATGATGAAGTAATACATTCTTGATGGGACCTTTTGTATTGTTGAACACGGTACTTGTGATTTTATTCTACCAAAAAGTCAATTTTTTTTTTTTTCACTTTAAAGGTGTGTTTGATGGATATTATTAAGAAAAAAATATAATTTAAATAGTGATATGATGAGAAATATGTGGTTAAAAAGTAAAGAAAAATTATTGATGTGATAAAAAATATTATTTTATTTAAGAATATGTTGTTGAAAATGAGTTACAAAATAATGTATTTTAAAAGAATATGTGTCAAATAGGGGCTAAATACTGTGCAAAAGTCCTCATTGTTTATCCTAGAAAATATAGATACGCAAATACGCCTGCAGCAACAACATAAGTAGAAAATAAGGATTTTGGAACATGATTTTGATTTTTTTTTCCTTTTAAAAAGATAATCTAACAAGGTAGAATTACGATGTGCAAGTAGTTTGTTCCATTTAATTTTATTTCTTTATATTGATAAATGTTATGCTAACGAAAGATATGATACGATGCGATACGATACGATATGGTCATCCGATACCAAATATATGATATATTATGAGTTTTTATCGGTTTCTAAAGATATGATATAACGGTATGATTATTTTGATACATGAATTGATAGTTTATTCGGAATTGCTCAATTACGCGTATCCTATTGAGTATTCTCATATACTCACCATTTTTCTCTACCTTCTAAGATTAGAATGAGTCGTTGGTTGGCAGGCGATGATGTGTAATTGTTGTACCAGAATCAATTGGACTCAATAAATTAAATCCGTTGTAACGTGACTAAAATTTTATTTTCTACGATAAATTTAATTTCATTATGTTATGGACCTCTCGTGTTTGAGGAATTTGAAAAATATTATATTTGATTATTTTTATTTGTCAAACTAATATTATATTTGTTGGCTATGATAAGAATAAAAAGATGTATGATTTTGTCACTTGAGTATGGTTTTTGGAAATTAGTAAAGGAAGTGGGTTTTTTGGAGTTGACATTATCGTCATTGTTCACGAGAGATTGTAACAATTTTGATTGTAAGTTCCTGAGCATAGAGATGACTTTACACACTTAAGAAAGGTTCAATAACAGTTGACAGAATGATAAGAATTTGTGCTATCAAATGGATTCTTCACGTTCGTAGTAAATTTTGTGCTGAATTATATGATTTTTAAATATGTTCATTAATGTATAATGATGTTTAACATAAGTCTATTTTCAACATTTCAATCAAATAAAAATTTAAAGGTCCATCACAAATGTAGAAAGAAATTTCAATTTCATGTTATTTGGAAAATAAAATCTCACCAAACCCATAGGAATTTGTTTTCCATGAAAATAAAGAAAATGCAGGTTAAAGTAGTTGTACCTTGTAATTCGATTTTCATTTCCACGTTGCAATCAAACGATCAAAGTTGAATTCGTTTTTCGAATGTGACATTTTCTATGAAATTCGTTGCAATCAAATATGGCCTAATTGCAATTTATTATGTGTGTTCCCAAATCCTTAAATTGTAGATAAAATATTTATTTGATCTTTCCAAACATAGAGGAATAAGATATGATGTAGAAAAATCTTTATTCTTTTCTTGTTACAAATAAAGAATATTAAATTTTACCTTGAGTAAGCCATCTTTACATAAATTTATAAGTAATTATTTGTCATCAGGGGCGGACGCAGACAATTAAAGTTAGGGGGGCACAATCGAA
>CAIGRT010236447.1:0-14588 GCA_903798405.1 Fraxinus platypoda
AATTAATTAAATTCAATGTTGGTTCGTGTACACCCTTATTTGTTTAAATGTATATAAATTATTATTTTTCTATATCTATTAATTCAAATTAATTAAATTTCATGTTGGTTCACTTACACCCCATTTGTTTATATGTATATACATTATTCTTTTTTTATATTATTGATTCAAATTAATTAAATTACATGTTCATGAATCAATTTGTTTGTTCTCGTACAATTCAATTAATTATTTGCGTGCATATTTAATAATTAATATTCAATTAAATATATATTAAAAAACGAAAAGTAATGTACTATTGAAATAATTAAATTGTAGTAGGGTTAAAATCGTTCAGAAAANATATTAAAAAACGAAAAGTAATGTACTATTGAAATAATTAAATTGTAGTAGGGTTAAAATCGTTCAGAAAATGATTCTCACTTGATGCGATATTGAATATATTATAGATTATTGTTATCTAGTATGCGTTGTTGGAAGTTAATGTAGGTGTAGCATATCACAAGTTATATGAGTAATAATTTTTTTTTTGTATTTAATTGAATCTATAATTTAATGTCAACAATTTTGTCACCTAAATTGATGTTAAATATCAGTAATACTAACTAACATTACTCATTTTAAAATAAAGATTTACTTAGTAATAAGTTCAACTTCGGACTTTACTCGACTATGCTCATGAATAGCCGTGTCTTATCACTATATATAGAAGTATAGACCCTTATTCTTTGAGCTTTGTTCGTGTAAAATTATTTGTAAATTTTTAATAGAAGTAGTAATGGATCCATGAAATATGTGAATTATGTTAGGAATATATGTTATTGAAATTAATGCTTGACTTGTAACAAAAAATAAAAATAAAAAAATGGGGTTATTAACAATTTTAAGAAACGCGAATAGAGTCTCTTTTCTAAGTCCGTGCAATAAACCAAGAGGTTAAGTTTGTAAATTGCATTGTAACCAAGGTGTTAACGTAACGATCATTTGCTATAACCTCTGTTTAGTGTAGATCAAAATCATATTTTTAATAGATTTTGATAAAATTTGAAGAGAGATATGGCTAAAAAAGTTGTGGATCCCATGAAATGTGTTATTAAAATTAAGTGTCGACTGTAATTTGAAACTTTTATCAACTTTTAATCTACGTCAAATTGAGGCCTATTCTAAAAGACTTACAAGCATATATTAAAGAGAGCGATTATCCTTGGTCGTGGAAGAAAGAACTTCGTGTAATCATCTCTCCTTGAACCCAGAAATGTGCTGGTTGGGTATAGTATTAGCATTTGTTTGGAAAAAGATTAGTTGAAGTAAAAAATTTCAATTAAACTTTACTTTTATTTATTAATTTTTTTCATTTTCAACCTACATTACAATCTTTTTAGCAACGCATTTGTCAATTGTTGGACTTTTCAACTTTTTGCAGTTGTCACTCGTATAGATCAACTTGGACCGGATATTCTAGGATTCTACCTCCTGTGATGTCCTAGTCATGACTCATTCTTCCGGATAATGAAATTTTAGTGAAGAATAAAAAATAATAATATTGTAGAATGCTGGTGTGTATACGTTGTTAATTTGTGGTCTAATTATTATCGTTGTACAAAATTAATATTTGTTTAATAAATATTCATTTAGGAGAGTTTATGAATTTTATACTAGTAATTCGATTTTGCCATAATTCGTCTTATAATAAAGAGAGATTCGAGAAAATAGAATGTACGATTATCTTATAAATTTCTTTTTATCATAGAGAATTACCGTAATAGCGATAGAAGACTAGTTTCACATTGTGACGAACTTTTATAAATCTTGCATTTTCTGTTGTCTTTATTTCCTTATTGCGATTGAATTACTCTCGATGGTATAAAATTAAAATTTCTAATGAAATTTTAATAGAATATGTTATCTTCCTTAATTTTCTTGATGATAAACTCTCTTTTGTATTGGCATGCTTATTACATGGCTAAAGGGCGATCAAGAAGACTTGCAGCCATAGTGCTAACTGCCAAGCTCAATATCGACCCATCTGGTGTCCCGATGCATGACCGCTCACTTTGACACCACTAACTTTTAAACACCACCAAATTACATATGATAAGCGGAGTGGAATAACTTGTAGTGCGGGGAACACCTTTTCTAGAACAAATTTTCAAATTCTAATCATCCCATTGTAGACGGCAAAGACTTGGAAATAAGTAAACTTTGAATACTTGTTTGTTGAAAATGTCATTTACTTTGTCTTCCACACAATATATACATCCATCGGGCCTACTCTTAGGTCTCACTAATCACCATCTCCTTTCATTTTTATCAGGAAAAAGCTACTAGCTAGCATTTCCCAATGAGAGAAGGATCAAGTGATTTTGAATTTTGGGTTGAAAAATCACCAGTGGATCATACAATTTATGACGATTCGGGGGATACTGAGGATCAGTTCCAAGCTTGTTCTCCTCCATTGTGGACAAGGACATCAAGAAGTTTTCGACATGAAGCCTATCCTTTGCTTCCATCCAACCACCATCATAGTTGTTCGTCTCCAACTTCAAGAATACGGGCCAATGCCAATGCCAATGCGAGAAGGGAGCTCATGGAGATGATTAAGGACATCCCAGAATCTTCATATGAACTATCATTGAAAGATATAGTAGAAGATAAACTCAGCAAGGAGAAAGAGAAAAATAGAACAATAGTGGAAGTAAGGAATTCGAACAAGACAAAAACTAGAAACTCAACAAAGAGTAAAACTGCAGGGAGAAGTCAAATATCAAGGACTCAGAGCATGGACAGTGGAGTTTTCCTTCTAAAGATGCCCCTCCCAATCCCTCTAAGTTCTAAAAAGAACTTGAAGGCAAGAAACTGCACAAAAATTTCTCCAGGATCACCATCCGAGGGATCTGAGAAACACGCTAATAAAGATTGGTGGAAGATGATATTTTCATCCGTAAAAGACGGAAATAAAACGTGTACTAATATCAGAAGAAGTTCAAGTGACAAAACTAGCAGCAAAACCAGGTACGAATTTACTAATCCTTTGTTCTGAGCATCATTAGTTCTCATATCACGAAGTGAACATCAGATAAATTAGGAACATCACATCAAAAGATAAGCTGATAAAATAGGAATAAGACGGAATCAGAAATAATTGTGGATCAGATAAATAATTTGATCAGTCGCACATAGGCTCATGCATGTGCACAGAGTAGCTTTGAGTGATGACTGCTAAAAACATCGTCCAGAACTACTCTTATGGTATGTTTGGTGAGACGAGTTAGTTAGCATTGAACAATGATTTAAGTGAGAAAAATTATCAACCATATTGTCTAGTACGATACAACTCATCCCATCTATGCACTGAATGTTTGAGCGGGTGTGTAAGCCTTTAGCACTAAACAGCTTTAACATCATGCAGTATGGTTGAGAGCAACTTCATGCCTCGACAGCTGTCCCTGAACAGTAAGAAATACAAGTCAAGTGGACAAAGAGGGTGCTTGTTCTGAATAGAATAGCAGTGGAAGCAAAAGAGAGGAGCATAAGAGACAGATCTCACATTGAAATCCAGATGCGCAAGCAGCTGATGGCCTCAAGGGAACTTCTCTCCAGACAAAGACCATCCAGAATTAGATTTATGCTGTATTTGTAAAATATATACTGGCAAAATATAAAAAAAATAATGGTTTGACTGGTACATGTACATAATTGATAACATCGAAATCAAAATCTCTGACCAAACATTATATAGAAAATAATCATTCGACTAGAAGTTAGTAATTTTTCCAGATTTTGGGTTTGTTTGAGAGATTTTTTCAAGTGAAAAATGTTAAAAAGTAGGGAAAAGTTATGTGTCCCATGGAATTTGTGGTTGAGAATGATTTAAAAAAATCTCTCCCAAACAAATTCTGAGAAATATGTGGGGTCATCTTCCAATTTCAGTACAGAAACTAAAGCTTATCAACAAAGAAACAAAATGAGCCAGAAAAATCTTCCAGGTGTCAATGTTGGAACATCTACCAATAATGTATCACAATGATCTGCATAACTTATATATTCCTTAACAAAGAAACAAAATCAGTGAATGTCATATGCTAAATTGAGCCACAGTGCTTGCGATCAATAATAAACCTTGCACTTTCCTATTGTCCATACATCTGCATGGTGTATTCATATAAAGAACATAATAAAAGATGAGACTTCGGACATATCCTGCCAGACAACAAGAATAAGGTGTTGAATTCTTCCTAAAATTATGAATCATCATCTTCAATGTCTACCAAAACAGCCCCTCTCACTTTTGCCCTGCCAGACAAGATATATGTCATCAAAATGAAGTTCCTATGATAGACAAAAACAAATTGGATATACTATTAACCTGCGGTGTGCCGGTACAACACGATTAGGGACTTTTTTTGAGTTTTGGTTTTGAGTAATTTGGTTTTCTGCAAGTAATAATGAAATGAACATAAGAAGTGAGAGGTGACATATATGGAGAGAGCATTCTCGGTCAATACAGACTAGTAATTTATGAAACAGGCAAACACAATACTTATAGCTTCATAATATCTGATGCATTTTTTTAGGTAAAACATTAATATTATGAAGTTATTTAAATATAGATGGTGATGGAGATGTATTCAGGCTTGAAGAAGAAATCAGTCTCCATAAAGAAGTGATCATGCTCTTCGTTAAGCATACCTGAAGCATCTTGTGGGCTCGAAGCCAATTTAGAATCCGAGTTTTCTGTGTCTATCTTTTGGGACTTGTTCTTTCTCGAATACAGCATATTCTGGAGACCGTTATTCTTTTCCTGGCAAACATAAAGGAGAAAAGAGCTTACAGAAAAGTAAACTGGTGATCATAAATGTGAGAGAGAAAAAGGCCATAGCATGTTGACTTTAACTATTAGCATCATTTTTTTATTTCTTTGATAATCTACTTGTAAATTAAATTTAACTCATTACTTAGGCTGGTAATATATCATTAGTTAATTATAAAATGTTTCCAAGAGTAAATGGAGGAATGTGTCCCACTTAATTGACCTACAGGTGTTGCTTTCAGTTATCAGATTGAGAAACCCAAACATACAAAAATTCTGCTCTATGTTGTATCTAAACAATACCCATTTACACAGCTAAGAGGAATTTTATAACAAAAAAATTTAGCCTATGTTTGAGTCCCAACTTTTTGTTGAAAATGAGTTTTGTAATAATGAATTTTCGGAGAATATGTGATTGAAAAGTACGAAAAAGTTTTCAGTTTACATGTGAGACTCTGTGGTTGAAAATGAGTTCAGGAAAAATGAGTTTTTAGATAACGAGGATCAAACAGGGGCTTAGAGAAATAGCAGTTTCACATTAATAAACAAGAGGCAAAATATAGTAAGAAATTATTCAGTTCTAACCAATTTGTCGGATAACAATAATCAGTTCATTGTTACAACATGATGTAGCAGCCTTTCAAACTTTATTTCCCATGCATCAAATGAGGTACAACACCTAGTAACTATATTAGGCAACCTCGTGTGAACGCAAAGATATACTTAGATTTACTTTCATGTAAACGTCCACTATCAAAGGTAAAATCATTCTCCTTAACATCTCAATGCAACAAGTTAAGCATCAGATTGTCAGCGAATAACAGATAAAGATGGATCAACAACGAAGTTAAGATAAAAGAATTAATTTATAGTCAAAATATGATATCAAGGACAAGTGCTAATACCCGTTCAGCAGCTACAACTATGGTCAAGTTAAGTGAACGCTCTTGCTCTGTAAGATGCAATAACAGATAGAAAAAATAGTTAAGAGAAACAGGGGAATAAAAAAAGCTACACTTGCAGTTCATGGCACAACAAGGGGGAAATATTAGGTGACACACAATATGTCAAAAATTATAGTGATATGCAGCCAATAAATATTAACGCAGATCCATACTATCTATGATATGTGCACAAGCACAAGAGGTTTACGGTTTGAAGACAAAAGTAATCCCATTATATAAATACTGATGTTAAAAGTTGATTGAGTAATCCAGTGAAATTCACTTCTTATAGTAGATAATCACAATGAAGATTATAGTAGGTGGATTTAACTTTTCTATTTTGGTTATTTGTAATCCTATAAATAAGGTCTTTCACTTTGTAATGAAAAGAAAGAGTTAAACAAATTTTCAATTCCTCTTCGCATTTCTGTCTCAATTACTTTTACACCATAATTTCTAGGAGCAATGAATATGATAGATAGCACTATCATTTCCATGGAAGATGGAAATTAAAATCCATTTCCACATTTTTTAATGTTTGATTGACTAAATTTTTTGGAATTGGTTTTCCACATTTTCTTGATTTTTGAGGAAAAAGCTTTTCTCATAGGTTTGGTGGGAAAACTTTTTTGTTTTTTTTGCAATTGAAACAAATTATATCCCTTTAATGGACAATTTTCATGGAAAACAAAGTCAGACGAACACCAAAAGATCCAAAATTTCAATATTTTAAAGGTGAAAAATTATACCAATCAAACACAACTGTTGTAGTAAAAGAACAGGAAGGCTTAACAATAGTGTTAGCCTGTCCCACTATTTATAATAAGAGTTAGGAAACTTAGGAAATCCTAGGTATTACATAAAAGACCTAAATACCTTTTAACAAATATTAAAGGAGGAGGGGGAGGTAGTCGAGACAGAATTTCTAGCGGCGGTTCTCGTGGTTGTTATTACTGTGGAGAGCAAGGACACGTGAAAAGGAACTGTTGGAAATTGAATGGCAAACCATCTAAGTACACAAGTCAGACTTCTATGAGGAAATTTGCCAATCTTGCCACTCAGGATGGTCTTCTACCTACACCTCCTACACTTCCATCTTAGCATCAAATTACGATTTCAGCAGATGAATATGCTTGCCTTACACAATTTTACGCTTCTCAACAGCTTGCTCCTCAACAACCCGCTCCACCTTCCACTTCCACTTCCACTTTAGCCAACACAGGTAATTCTGTAGCGTGTTTTTCTACCTCGTCCCGCAATTAGGTTATTGATTCCGGTGCCGCAGATCATATGACTGGAAATACAGGTATACTTTCATCATTTCAGTCTTCTTCTACTTTACCATGTGTCACTTTAGCTAATGGCTCTAAAACTCCTGTGGTCGGATGCGAGACAGCGCATCCAACAAACTCTTTACCATTGTCTTCTGTTTTATGTTTACCTCAGTTTCCATTTAACCTTTTGTCTGTGAGTCAAATTACTAAATCCATTAATTGCAGTGTTCTTTTCTTTCCTAACCACTGTGTTTTTCAGGATCTTGGGACGAAGCAGATTATTGGTAGAGGGCGTCAGCTCAATGGCTTGTATGTGTTGGATTCTTTTCCTACACCGGTGCCAAGGTCGATTGCATGCATTAGTTCTTCTTCTCTTCTGCAGCTCCATTGTTGCTTCGGTCATCCTTCTCTTCCTGTTTTGAAGAAATTATGTCCTAGTCTTAGTCAAGTGTCTCAATTAAATTGTGAGTCGTGTCAATTAGCAAAACACCACAGGGTGCCTTATTTCTCTCGAATGAATAAACGGGCTACGTCCTCTTTTGACTTAATACATTCTAATATTTGGGATCCTTGTTCTATTTTATCTAGGACTGGTTTTCGCTATTTTGTTACCTTTGTGGATGATTATTCTCGGGTTACTTGGTTATATCTTATGAAAAATCGTTCCGAACTATTTTCAATTTTTTGTGCATTTTATGTTGAGATTAAAACTCAATTTAATAAATCTGTACGTATCTTAAAGACTGATAATGCCAATGAATATTTCTAATCCACATTCACTTCCTTTCTTTCACAAAATGGCGTTCTTCATCAACCTTCATGTATCGTTACTCCGCAACAAAATGGCGTAGCAGAACGAAAGAATCGTCATTTATTGAAGGTTGCAAGAGCTCGACTTTTTCATATGAACGTTTCAAAATAATTTTGGGCTGATGCAGTTTCTACTGCATGTTACTTAATCAATCGTATGCCTTCCTGTCATGGTAAGATCCTTTACTCCATTATGTTTCCTTCTCAGACTTTATTCTCTCTTGCTCCTAGAATATTTGGGTGCACTTGCTTTGTCCAAGATATGAGACCTCAAGTTTCCAAACTTGATCCCAGATCCCTTAAGTGTATATTTTTTGGTTGTTCTCGACATAAAAAATGTTATCGATTTTTTTCTCCTTAGGACGATACTTAGTATTTGCTGATGTCACCTTCTTTGAGTCCACACCTTTTTCTAATAATTCTGTGTCTTCTACTCCATCTTGCACTGGGCCTGAGGATGATTTCCTTATTTACGCTGTGACTACACCTGAGTTACCAGTATCTTCTCGTCCTTCTATTCGAAATGTTTACACTCGTCATGTGCAGCAATCTTCGGTGGCACCTGCTACTAACCATGGCTTACCACCTCTACCTGCTGCTTCGCCTCCGGATTCGTCACCCTCTTCTGATCCTAGTCTTGATCTTCCCATTGCCCTCCGAAAAGGTAAACGGTCATGTGCTTATCCTGTCTCTTCTTTCATTTCTTACCATGCATTGTCACCATGTTCCAAGTCCTTCATTGCTTCCTTAGGGCAGGTGTCTGTACCGAGATCTATTTCTAAGGCTTTGTCCCAAAGTGGTTGGTGAGCGGCTATGCAAGAAGAAATGTTGGCACTAGATCATAATCACACTTGGGATTTAGTTCCTTTACCCCTCAATAAATAGGCAATCGGGTGTAAATTGGTGTTTACAGTCAAGATGGATCTGTTGCTCATTTGAAGGCTCGTTTGGTTGCTAAGGGGTATGCTCAAACTTGTGGTATGGATTACTCTAAATCTTTCTCTCATGTTGCTAAGCTAGCTTCTGTTCGGTTATTCATTTCTCTTGCGGCTACCTATCATTGGCCACTTCATCAGCTGGATGTTAAAAATGCATTCCTCCATGGTGATTTGCTCGAAGAGGTATACATGGAGCAACCACCAGGGTTTGTTGCTCAGGGGGAGTCAGGGAAGGTATGCAAACTGCAAAAGTCATTATATGGTCTAAAGCAATCACCCCGTGCCTGGTTTGGGAGATTTAGCGAGGTTGTGACTGAATTTGGCTTGCAAAGAAGTGCATATGATCACTCCGTCTTCTTTAAACAGTCTACAATTGGGTGTATTTTGTTAGTGGTATATGTTGATGATATTGTAATTACTGGCAGTCATAGCAGTGACATAAGTATGCTAAAGACTTTTCTAGGCACAAGGTTTCAGACAAAGGAGTTAGGTCCTTTGAAATATTTCTTAGTGATAGAGATCTCTCGAAGCGGTAAAGAAATTTTTCTATCTCAAAGAAAATATGTTCTAGACTTACTGGATGAAACGGGTTTAGCTGAAGCAAAACCTAGTGATACCCCTATGACACCAAATGTGAAACTTGGAGCAGAAGATGGAGATGTTTTTGTTGATGCTGATAAGTACATGAGGATAGTGGGAAAGTTGAATTATCTCACAATTACTTGTCCAGATATTGCCTTTCCAGTAAGTGTTATTAGTCAGTTTATGTCATCTCCTAGGATTTCATATTGGGATGCTGTAACTCATATATTAAAATATCTTAAAGGAGCACCAGGACGTGGGATTCTTTATAGAGACCATGGTCCCTGTAGAGTTGGGGGTTTCTCAGATGCTGACTGGGCAGGTTCTCCTGTAGATAGGCGTTCTATTACAGGTTATTGTGTTTTCGTTGGAGGTAATCTAGTCTCTTGGAAAAGTAAGAAACAAAGTGTTGTAGCCCGATCAAGCGCAGAATCTGAATATCGGGCTATGGCTCAGGTGACTTGTGTTCTTATGTGACTACATCACTTACTTGAGGAGATTGGTATTGATAAGTCTCACTCTATGAACTTGTGGTGCGATAATAAATCAGCTATTGACATTGCCACTAATCCGGTATTTCATGAAAGAACAAAGCACATCGAGGCAGACTGTCATTTTGTTCGTAAGAAGCTACAACAAGGATTGATTTTGACTAAGCATGTCAAGATAGGGGATCAATTAGCTGATGTGTTCACTAAAGCCTTAGTTGGGAATCGAGTAAACTATATTTGTAATAAGCTGGGCATAATTGATATCTATGCTCCAACTTGAAGGGGAGTGTTATGAGTTGTCTTTACATATACAACACGTGTATATATGGTAGGTAATTATTCTCCTTATTAGAGAGGATTATTTCCTAATGTGAAATATCCTTTGTTTGTATATAACCCGTTTATGAATCAATATATGAAACAAGTTATTCTCCCAAATCAATTAACAATACTTCTCCTCTCCCTCTTACCATTTTTTGTCTATGAATGCACAGAAAAACACACAAGTTAGACTCCAAAAATCCATTTTTCTAATCTTCCATCCCTCCAAAATGATCCCCTACACTGCTCGTATGCACATATGTTTATTCAACGGTTTTTCTATTTGGTCTTCAATTTCCTTAGAAGACCGACAACGGGAATGGGTTAAAGAGCAATTATTTTTCCATCAAAGTTGTAGAAGAATGTGAGCAAAGACTGAGAATGGAAAATTTTCTATCTTCATACCAGGACAACTTAGGGTTATTAATTCTTTTCAAGAAAGGATGACTCTTTAAATAAAGCTTTAAAGGAGAACTTTTTCAGCTTCTCACTACTTTTGTCCTTTAGATAATTTCCTCTACCAAAAATCATGAATTCAAATAAGATGCATCCAAGAAATTTGTTTCTGACCTTTACATCCAAACAAGGATCACTGACCATAATCTTTAGCTGAGAGATTATGCCAGCATTCAGCAGTTTAATAGCCCGATGACATGCACCTGGACTGTTTGGAAATGTAAGATTTACAAGAGCCCAAACAGCAGCAATCCGTAATTGGCTGTCGGTACTCTGCAAAAACTTGATAAAAGATGTTGGAGTGTCATTGCAAAACTGTGGGAAAAGTTGGCTCACGGCCGCTTCCTTCTGGATCTCATTCCCAGAAGCCACATTGCTGAGCACATGCATACCCTAAAAAAGAAAATGTTAATCTATTACAATTCATGATAGAGCTTGCATGTAAGTCGAAAATTGTTTGAATTATCTGTTTCTACCAAATCAACACGTGCAAACCCATATACTGATTACCTAAATAAAGACGAGCAGTGACAGAAGTTTCTCTTTCTTCCTTTCCAGACCATTTTTAGTATCTTTGCATGTAATGAAAAAACTGAGAGCTATAATAATTGTTTTCTACTCAGATATTTCAACATGAAAAAAGCTTCTTGTTTCACAAAGAAAAGGTGGAACTAGAAGTGGGAATTCCAATTACAAATGAAGATTATCAATGTAATTTCATTTTTCTTTCAGTCTGATATTTTTTCCTTTCCTTAAGCATATACATGGTCTGTTTACTTTACTTTCTTACCTTACAAGTTATCAGTGCTTGGAACTTAAATTTACATTTGGGTTAATGAAACTAAATGTTAGAATCACTTACTATAGATGATGGAAGTACTATAGCTTAACTTTAGAAAATCTGGTGACAAGTTTAATTTCCAGTCTGTGATTGAAATGTCCTATGCATAATCATAAGAAAAAATTGGGTTAGCTACTTCCATGTATCTTGAAGTACTTCAGGAGAAAAGGAATAGAAGATGGTACAATTTGTCTTTGACTTCAGTACTATATAAAGTTTAAAAGATATGAGACTTCACAAATCCAAGAGCATTTGCTTCATCTCTAAAGTTTAAAGGGTAAACACTTGACAGAGAGAGTTTCTTACCCAATTATCCTTCGAAAGTTCAAGGTATACCATCCACTCACAACAACTGTACATGTAAGGTTCTATAGACTCTATATTAGATATTTGTATATTTATTTTGTATTTTCACAATGATGACAAGCTAAGTCTATTATCAGTAAATATGGAGTCAGCTATGTAAATTCTTCAACACCACATTTTGCTCTGTTCATTGATATATCTGCTGAGACATCTAAACAACTACATCCCTAGGCAACTACAGCATGCTATGTTAGTTTTGCTCTACCTTTTATGGACGGGACCTCCTTAGGCCGATGCAAAACATGACCCAACCACCTAAGTTGTCCTTTTAGTTTATCCTCAATCAGCTTTACCTCTACTTACTGGCGTCTATTCTCAATCATTACCTCATCAACTATAGCTAGTCTGCACATCCATCTTCACATACATTCCACTTATGGACATCCTTGTTCATTTATTCGTATTTTTAATGAAATTGCTATTACTTCTTTCTCTGTAGTAATGACGATCATGGAACTCAACCAATTTAGTAATATAGAACTTCATATCCAGGTCAAAACATGGGGAAAAAATCTTCTTACTTGAATAAGGACTTCAACTTTTGCAGTGCTGTGCAATTTTTTTCCAATAGCATGCAGGATTGTCATATAAAAAAGCTACATTTCTAATACAACATATGCGACAATCACCACAGATGAGGCTTTTCCAAGAGAATTTCTTCTTTGCATCTGTTGTTTAAAAGGAATGCCAGATTCCTTAAGGCCCATATGGCATTCACCCTAATAGCTGAATCCATTGATTTTGACAGCTGAACCAACTGTTTTAGGCCTCCCTGCATGAATATTGATTTATGTGCTGTAAAATCAATTACCATGTTGTTGATAGCACCCAGAGCAGCAATCTGAAAAATTAAGGATTTAAGATATTTGTGAGTAACCTACTAATTAAATTGAGAACCATAACGGAGACTTGTGCTTATAAACAAAATGTAGTAATTTGTTCGAGAATAGCAGAGAAAATTGAAGTTGATGACAAACATATCAAGTATCGGAATTAACTAAAAGACATCACATTAAATATGCTCTGTACATCAACTCGAAAAGCAATTAAGACCCTATTCAGCATCTCCTGCAGTGTTATACTGTACTACGCTATGTAGCAGTAAAAATCTACTTCTCGGCAATGTTAAGCCCTTGTTTGAGCCCCATTTTGAGAGAGGAAATGCATTTTTGAATAGTGTTTTTGGGAGTGTGTGGTTAAAAATTAAGAAAAAAAATTCAATTTACGTGTAATATTATTTTATTAGAGAATGTGCGGTTGAAAATGAGTTTTGAAAAAAATGAATTAAAAAAAAAAATGAGGCACAAACAACCCCTAAATTGAAAATCTTCATAACCTTTCTTTGAACCAACATTCTGTACTTACCAAACACCCAAATACCCAACTCTTTCAAAGCTACTTTAGCCTTAATGCATAACAAAGCACGTGAGAGCCAAACAAAGCTTATATGCCAGTTTGGCAAGGTTTTTGCTTCTTATAGTAGAGCTTCCCGAGAAAACTACCTCTTCCGGGAGAGCTTTTAGAGAGAGCCACATTAGGCCATCTTCTTTTATAAAATTAACCAAATAGGTCCAAAAGTAACTTTTGGTTCTCAAAAAGCTCCTTTTAGCTTCTCAAAAGTGTGCCAAATGGGCCCTCAGACAAGCTTCTTTGTAAGTTTATAATCGAGACTGGAAACTCGGGGAAATAATTAGGCAGATGTTTAATGAGAAGTTGTTGAAAGCATTAAACATGTAATCTGGATCTAAATTGAATGTGTTGGTTTTACTTGGCACAACTACTTCAGAGTAGAGATGTATGATAACAAGCCTGAAGCGGTCAAACAACTTTTCCAATTTTAAGCATTGGAAGGAGATAAACTAGCCAGCAGCCCTTCAACGGAGTATAAATTGGCTAATGTGGCCTAATTCACGGGAACAAGTGTAAATAATCTAACCAAACATACCTCCTTCGTATCATGTTATACTAGAAATCTGAATAGGGATTCAAAGAGTTACTAAAATCTAAGGCAGATATGTTATAACAGAGAAGGTGCAGAAAGCATAAAACATGCTTCGATCTAAAATTGGACATGTTGGTTTACCCGACATAACTATTTAGGAGTGTAGAAAAGCGTGATAACAAGCCCAAAGCGGGTCACGTGACTAAGCATTTAATAGGAGATAAACATGCCAGCAAGACTGCAAGCCGCAAATGAAGTATTATTAATTGGCTATTATGGAATGACTGGTGAGACGTGTACATAATCTAACGTAACATATCTTGGATAGTAAGGTATTATAATAGAAATCTATACCTGGATGCCATATGTTACTAAAATCTAACTACAAGCTTCCACGTTAGCCATAATTAATTAGCCTTTCATATTCTCCCAATTGTAATGAGTTCACTACGACTTTTAATCACCTTAATCCCAACCCTAACAAATTCTCTCTCCCATGCTCAGTGAAGACCACTCTTCCAAACTGCACTAGGACATGCCATAACAAAATCAGTGGTTTGTCATGCACAATTTTTAGGTGTGTTATATTTATTTTTTTCACCATAATTTGCTACGACTAATCCAAACAGCAACCTTAGTCCACCTTTTCCCTGTTGTCTTGTGGTAATAAGTGCAAGAAAAGTATTTTCTTATGCATTATCAAGTACGAATGGAACTTCACTGTGGTAGAAAATCAAGTAAGGGAATGGACTCATAATGCAAACAGTGATCGTCTCTTTGAATCTCAATTTTTTTTTTTTTAAAGGATAATCA
>CAIGRT010236495.1:0-12615 GCA_903798405.1 Fraxinus platypoda
TATTTTTAATTAATTACCTAATACCTGAGTTTTGAATTATTAAACTATATAACTGACTTTTGAATTGGTGTAAAACATACACTTGAAATATGAATTTTTCCTTTTTCTTTCTTTTTTTTTTCAAGAAAAAATATGAATCCAATATTTTCCTGTCTTTAATAAGAAAAAAAAAAGGTAATAGCATTCTTTAATTTTAATTTTTTTTTTTTTTCATTTATGATTCCAGGGTAGCAATTTTCATACAAGATTTTTCTTTATATTCTTTTGCAAGCAAAACCACTTGTCATGTTTTAATATGTTTGTACGGTATAACACAAATTAAAGAAGAAAAAGACGTTAAATTTAATCTCTTGTTTCAGCCCAATTCTTTGAAAAAAAAAACCTAACTGATTTTGTTTCAACTATACAAAATTCACTTTATAATATTAATAATAGTAAGAAAATTCAGATACTTTTTTATGACTTATCTTACTTGTCACAAGAAATTCGAATTATTAATTTGTATAAATTATAATCAGTTCTTCAATATCAAGTGATCCCTTTTTACTTAAGCCGGAAATAAAGGACAAATTCATTTTCAACCACACATTCACCCAATAAAATTATTTTGCATGAAAGTCCAATTTTTTCCCATTTTTTAAACCACACATAATTCCCAAAAAATTACTTTTCACGAAATGTATCTTCATAAAACAGGGCTCGCACACGGACTTAGTTTACCGTCACACTGTAATATTGTTCGGTCTTGACCGACATTTCCTACAGAAATGTCGTAATTTCTTTTCATTGCTAATTACCTTAAATTTGCCTGTTTTGATAACAGTCAAAGCGGAGCTTTAAGTAATATTGACATCCAATTGTGGGAATAAAAATGTTCGGAAAGGAGATTGTTCCTCTAGTGCTACTTGAGCAATTAGACAAAATCTGGACAACATACATAAACAAGGTTTTAACTTCTTTTTTTCTTTTTAATGATTTCATTACAGTCCATGTTACAAATTACGCCACTATGGGACCGTTTGGCTTGACTTTTAAAAAGTCAAAAAATGATTCCAAGAATAAAAAATTGCTTTTGAACATGTTCTAATAATTTTTTAAAAGTATTGTCATACTAAAAGAATTTCTAAAAAAGACTAACATAAGGTAACTTTCTCGACAAACTTTTCTAAAGAAGCAGAAGCCCTACCAAATAGGCATAAGTCACATAGATGCATACTAGCTTTGGACAAATTTTTAACTTTTTGTTTGTTTGTTTGTACAATTCAAGTAGGTAGTACAATATATTAAAATCTAATTAAAACGCAGTTTCAATGATTTCCATTGTAAGTAGATGCTACCACTAATGTTACGTTTTGTAAGCTCATGGAACATCACAATTTACAAATTTTATCGCATATTTTGACCAATGTAATAAACATATTCTCAATGCTTTCAGAAGGAATACTATGCCCGATTATAAGGTGGTAAATAGGCTTTCTAGCTTACAAAATATCGAGGAGAACACAGAAAAACGCAAGGAATAACAAAAATTTCACAAATAATGCAAAGATTAAGAGGACTAATAATTGATAACCCATGATAAGGGCATCTTAAGCTCTTTGTAGCATAAGGATAGAGAATGAAAGGGAAAGTGGGAACCCATTTTTCGTGGCCTTTGAGTAGGAAGAATATCAAAATTCTTGACTTGAGAATACGCCCCAACAGCTTTACTCTGAGTTAAGATTCTCAAATTCCATGTTCCTCAGAATATCACTTTCTTGCCCACTCCAACCCCCAAAGAAGAAAGAAAATAAAAGAAAAGTGCGAAAGGAATAATCTACTTGGAATAGCATTCCTTGGTAACTTTTCTTTCTATAATTCAGCCAATACAATCAGATGTAGTCAAGAAGCCACAGCCAATTAGTGTTATGCATGAGAACTAGCTAATGATTGAATTTCTTACAAATTGATTATCAAATGCTACTCTACAAGATTCTTTTATATGAAATTATGGAATCAAACACAAGAGCCTACATAAAAATAAATAAAATAAAGAGCAAAGTTTAAGTACAACAGAGAATAACAGGCCATGTTCTCGCTTCTTACACTACACACATATAAGGGAAAAGATTAGGTGCATGTTTTATCAGCTTTTCAACTGGTCAAACTTCAATTTTAAATACACATTTAATGAGATTCACAACTTTTATCAATTTTCAATCACACATACTATGAACTTTTATCAAAATCTGCTAAAAATTTTTATCAAAAACTTTGTCAAACAACCCCTAGAAAGCCAAGTGCTCCCATAACGTACATTCAAACAGAGGAGCAGTTAGGTAACATCAAGGAAAGACAACTAAATGTGCCATTTCTGAAGAGATCATTGGATCCTACAAAGAGACATGAAATGGAAAGTTAATGAATAGTTATTCTATATATGGCTGTATAGCCTGTCCAAAGATCGGTGCATAATTATAAAAGTAAAAATGTCAAAAATGGGCAAGCAATTACAGTTAATCAAATTTCATAGTACAACTCTTATGGTCAATCAACATTCCCATCTGGTCTGGAATTGAAGTGGTATTAGTTTAAGATGACATATATAGGCACTTCAATATCATATGTGCAAAACTAAATAGTACAAACTGCACGCAAGGATGATAGATTTGTTCCTGAATTCGGAAATAGTTCCATCATTTCAACCTGACTCGAGTGTAAAGAGAAGAGAACAAGAAAGAAACATAAACAACAAAAGAGAACAAAATAACATCCTTCGATACCCCCTCACCCCCACCAAAGAAAAAACAGTCACACAGACACAGAAAAAGATATAAAGAATATAGAAAATTAGTTATTTCTTTTGCCCTTTCATACAAACTCTTTACGAGTAGGTATCTATTTATTTACATCCTACAATATCAATAATACATGTTTATCCAATTGCAAAGCACCAAGAAATACTTAGTAAGTTATATTGGATCCTTAATACTCTAATCGTCTAGAGATGATATGACACAAATATTAGCTAGTTTTATCAGGAAGTCGATTAGCCCCTGTTTGGTTTAGCTAAAAATCAGATTTTTAGAGATTTTCATAAAAATTGATGAAACATGTTGTTGAAAAGTTGATAGAAGTCGTGGGTCCCATGAAATGTATGGTTGAAAATGAGTTTGATGAATAATTAGTTTTAGAAAATGGGGGGCAAACAAGGCCATAATGATGTACCTTGAGAAGCACCACATCATTCCCCATATGCCATTCAATCTTATCCACATGCCAGTAAAACTATTTAGGAATTTAACTTACGTTTACATAAAGGATTCAACAGATTCCTCCAAACTGCATAAAATATTCTAGCATATCAGAATCAAATGATCTTTCCTGAAAAGTCCAAATGGAACTAATGCACAGGGACAGCACTTCACATATGCCATATTTACAAGTCATTAATTGTAATTTACCATATTAATTCTCCATTTTAGTGGATTATCAATGAGTTGGCAAACCTAGTCAATATTGTTTAACAACCAAACTTTTTCTATATCAGCGATTAATCATGTCGTCATAGTTCACTATATCTTTTATGTGCATTCAAGCATAATTGCAGCATAGGTATGAAATAAGACTCACCCTTAATGATGATAAGGTGAAAGATGTAAAATTGAATCCAAGATGAGTATGCCATGTACATGAGATGACAATTCTTTCTTGGGATGAATATTTTTACGTTCTAGCCATTCACCATGAGCATGCAAAAACACACATTAATTGAGGTTTGCAAGTAGAGAATACACATTTAGGAATAGATTTAAAAACTGAAGTTCCAATATAATATAAACTTAAATGCTAGACACCACAAATTTACAGAGAACAATTCAAGAATTTATTTAGCCCTTGTTTGTCTACCATTTTTCAAAACATTGTTTTCTACAGTAATCAATCTNATTTACAGAGAACAATTCAAGAATTTATTTAGCCCTTGTTTGTCTACCATTTTTCAAAACATTGTTTTCTACAGTAATCAATCTTCACCACACATTCAAATAATAAAATATTCTACACATAAACCAATAAAGTTTCTTTCAATTTTAACCACACATTCTCCAAAAAATACTATTCAAAACATCATTCTTTCTCCCATAATGGGAGACAAACAAGCTCTTATATTTATAGCATAAGGTGACAATTGAAGTATCTCTTGAGCACCTCATCTAAAAGTTTAAGCTAATAAAGAGAGAACAAATTTATTTAAGTTATGCCTTCAACATACCCCTCAAGTGGAGATCAGATCCAAGTTTTCATCAAAGGTCCAATAAGTACACAATTTTCATAAATAGGTGGTGAGGAAACTTGAACTCGGGACCTTTGTATGCTCCAATATCATTTTGAACCTATGCACATAAAACGCTCAAGGTGTTAGAGAGATAATTTGTTATATCTACAGAAGTATCTTGAATTACACCTATATCCTCAAAATCCACTAACACTAGAGATTAGAAAAGGTAATAATTTACAGCAAAAAAATATAGATTTATTTCCAGGTATCGACAAAGCTAACTGAAGTCTCAAGTCAAGGGGAAAGCAAGTGGTCCTCTTCTGGCTATGACATGTTAGCTTTGTATTAGATGCAAGTATAGAAGTAAGTACAATACTTTATTTTCTTTTGAAGGGTCCCAAATCTTTATACCATTAGAAGAATTTTAAAAATCTCACTGGGACCTCTCCTCTCTCTTTATTAATTCCATCTAGGCTGAATAAGTACCAAACTTACTGAAGGAGACAAAAAGGAATGTATTCGTTATGCCATTCCTGGCCTTCAAACAAAGCCAAGAAGAAGCATCTATTCCCCCCTTTTATAAGAATCGCTCAAAATGTTTTCAGAAGACAAAAAAAGATAAATACTAAGATAACAAGAAGAATGTGCATGAGGAAATCCAGTGACTGTGCATCAATGGTGAAATAGGTGCAGCCATGTACTGTGTGTTACAGTGTGATGCTCCAGAAAGAAAGCAAGTGTTCTCTCCATGAAAAAACTCCATCACTAACTTAAAGAATCTCTAGCCTGTATTAAAAAGGCTAAATCTCACATGCAAGTACAAGCGCATGGTTGTGTCTAGGAAGATACAGGAAAAAATAAACAATCCAATCACCACATTTCTCTAAGGCCGCCCTTAAATACAGGGTCCAGAAAAGGAAACAATGAATACACCAAGACTGTTTGAGGCAATATTATATAAAGAAAATAGCACAAGAAAAATTTAAATCAAGTCTATGCTCTCCATATAACTAAGATCTTTTTGTATATCAGACGAGATCAAAATGAAAGGACATTCATATCCAAGGAATCGCACCCTCGCCTAACTATTAGTACATGGCTTCGCTGTGACCAAATTAAACAAAAATAGGGGAATCTAAAAGGGAATAATATTTGTTAAATGTAACCCAAACTTGACCTTCCAAAAATCCCAAGATGAAGCATCTATTCACCATCTCACTACCTTCCTTTCTGTGTACGTATCTAATGCTAAGTTACATTCCAGTCAACAGAATCTTCCTTGGTAAGAAAAAGGCTTTGAAGGTTTCAAAACATCGTCTATAGTGGGTTCCTCCAATAAACATCAGAAAAAAAAAATCCACCATTCATTCTGGGAATAAGGTTCCTAAACTTTGCCAAATAACAAATATAAGTTCACAGGGAAAGGAAGACTGAGGTGGATCTATTCTTGTACCTATTGTAAGGTGTCAAGTTTGTCAAGATTCATAGTGCATAAGAATTTTAAGTGGGTAGTGCAGCTGTTGGAGAATGGAAAGGGAAGTTGCATGGGAGGGGACCCACAGATGTGTGAGATTGGAAGAGCAAGATCTCTTTTCGAGTCGCTGTGAAGATTGGATTGGATCCAATGTTTTGTTGGCCCTGTCCGATATTCTTTGCCTCACTTGTAACCCCACCTCTCATTTACTTATAAGACATCCCTGAGCACAACTTTAGAACATAAGAGTTGATCAAAGAAAACAAGAAATAGATAAGGGCTGTACAACTTCTGTTTACCGAAGTATCAGGAATGCAGAATTACAATGTGCAGAATCATAATTCTCATACAAGGGTGATAGCAGATTGAAACAGGAGCCTTTTATGATTTCAGGTACAAATATTATTTGTTCACAAACACATAGATCTTATTTTTTTCACTCTTAATATAAAAGCTAATTTGTTGCGAATCATATGATGAAGAAAACAACATGTATCATCACCACCACCAAGGAAAAAACCTTCACCCCTCTTCAAGAATGTTCACTCCGCCTGAAAGGCACTTATTCCATCAAGGTGCAAATGGCACTGGAGATTCAGGACTTGTACTTTCCACTGATGCCAAGCCAAGACTGAAATGGACTCCGGACCTTCATGAGCAGTTCATAGAGGCAGTTAATCAACTTGGTGGAGCAGACAGTAAGTGCATACATGTCTAGCACATGATGCCCCAATAAAGTGCTACTGTATTCAGTTATTCAATACGATTTCTTCTGTTGCAGAAGCTACTCCAAAATCAGTCTTGAAACTCATGGGAATTCAAGGACTAACCTTGTACCACTTAAAGAGTCACCTTCAGGTACATTGTTCATTGCCAGATTAAACTAGACTTCTGCACAAGAGAAAATAGACTTTCCAATTTGATCACCTTCAATATTAATCCACTCTATGAGCAACTTAAAGTTCCAATTAAACGAAAGTTACTAAAAATAAAACAGCAGTTAACTATGAAACCTTCTTTCTTAATGACGGGAAATGAAGTACTTTGTGCATATGTAGATATGCATGTATTCTTTCACTCAGCGTTCATGTGTGTCTCATTTATGAACATATAGATAAAACAAGTTCTCAACGTTCTATATTCTCTGTTGTCAGAAATACAGACTCAGTAAAAACCTCCAAGGACAAGCTAATACTGGGATCAACAAAGCTGGGAACAAATCCGGTAACTACCAAAAAACTGTTAAAAGATTATAGCTATTAATGAGAAAAGTGTATATAAAATTAATGAGTTAATTATGGTTGCAGCAATAGGAGAAAGGATACCTGAAGCAAATGGAAATCAGAAGATTCATCCAAGCATGGCCAACCAAACAAACAAGTATGAAAAGCCTTGTTTTTTCTTTTTTAACTCGTATATTTAAAGACGATTCAACTGATAATGTTATAACTGTGCTGCCTTATATTCAGAAATTTACCTTTAAGTGAAGCAATACAAATGCAAATTGAAACGCAAAGAAGGCTACATGAGCAGCTCGAGGTAAAAAAAGAAAGAACTAACTTTTTCCATGCATGAAGCAATTGCAAGTACCTTTAACATAATGGATAAGGAATATTATGTATGCAACAAAAATCAAGTGCTAATCCTTTGTAACACTTTGAATTCTGAAATAAATTGTTGCTTCTGGAAGTATTATTGGAGCTTGGAGTATTTTAATGGTTAGAGAATCACTTTGTTTGGTGAAAAGATGCATCACAACCAAATTATTCCTTGAGGCAAATATTTTTACTCATTTTGGCTTATGATTACAAGTTTGACCTCGTCCAGAAATGAAACTTTTAACAGTTGTTGAAATTTCTTCATATTTCCAACAATTAAAGTTTGAATAAGCAAAATGATACTAGGCAATGAAATCATTCTAAGTTTTTCAACCTGCCATTATAACAAGGTTTACTTTCCATGCATAGGTACAACGCCATTTACAGCTCCGGATTGAGGCTCAAGGTAAATATTTACAGTCTGTAGTTGAGAAAGCACAGGAAACTCTTGGAAGACAGAACTTGGGAACAATTGCTCTAGAGGCTGCCAAGGTTGAGTTATCTGATTTGGTGTCCAAAGTATCCACACAATGCCTGAATTCTGCATTTTCAGGGACGCAAGAATTGTCGGATTTGTGCCTTGAGCAAACAAAATTGAAGCCAAACGATGGTCCAATCGATAGATGCTTAACCTCCAATGAAGGTTCTATGAGGGACCAAGAACTGTATATTAATCAAATGGGATTAAAATCTTTGAATTTTAGAGCACCAACCAAGTCGAGGGAGGATGGCAATGAATCCAAGCTGCTGGAGACTGAACTCACATGGTGCGAAGACCTGACAGAGAGCAGAAAGTTTCTTTCCTCTATGGATGATAATATTGGAAAACCATTTTCTACAGGAAAAAACTCCAGCAATTTGTCAATGAGCATTGGACTTCAGGGAGGAAAATGGAACAGCAGCAGCAACTATTCAGAGGAAAGATATAAAGGAACAGGTACGGAGGTTATATTTTTTGACCAGGATACTCATAGAAATGATTCGATTAAGCTAGAGAAGCAGAAGACATCACCAAACTTTCAACTGCCTTACTTTTCAACCAAACTGGACCTAAACACAGAGGATGAAAATGATGCTTCTTCAAGTTGCAAGCAATTAGATTTAAATGGATTCAGCTGGAGCTCATAAAAAGCACAGTTAGAGCAACAACTTGTTTTCTGATTTTCATGGGGAAAGAAAGTTTGACTTAGTAACAGAAACCTGGTGCTCCCATTTGTTTCGTATAATCGAAGATATTTTTAGTGAAATGATAATGCCATGGAGTAGATTTCTTCATAAAACACAAGATCTAAAACAAGCATAAACCAATACTTTCCCAGCGCACATGCGTAGACACCAGATGGACATTCTATGTTCTTTAATTCCAAAACATCACCAGATGCATTAGTTGAATTCTACATTCATAAGTTTGTTTATAAGAATCCAATCTAGCACTTGAAATAGATCCTAAGGTCAGCTAGATAAAGGTACAAGATAGAAATTGATGATAGGGGAACCATTCCAACTCCATCGACAGCCGCCCTAGATCATTTTGGTACCTGCTATCTCCCTCATTGCCACTCCAACGCCGAGTCAGAGATATGTAAGAGAAAAATAGTATATGAACTATAAAATGTAAAAAGGCCGAGAATGTAGTGTGTGTAATGTCCATACTTGGGGCACCATATGCTCCATTATCGGTAACGTGCATCAAGGTTGATTCCTTCGGATAGGTGTCCTTATCCGTTATTATGAATGAGAATATAGGAAGTGGTGTCTCTTGAGTCTTGACACCATGACCATTATGACACCTGTACAAGTGAGTTGACTAAGCTCAATGTGCTAATTGACTCGACTGGCTTTGAGAGATATTGCACCTGTCCTTCAGGTAATTCACTGCGACTTCGCTCATGACTTCGACCTTTGCTTTTAGATTGATGGTTGACCAACTCGCCTATACTATAATCTGGCATCATGGTGGAGCTCGGTGATGTTCTTTGGTCGAACTCGATCAAGGAACCAAGGTTGATTTGGACATTTGTGATCTGCTTAGCTCACGACCTGATGTCCACGGTCAAATAGGATGCATACTCTTCCACAAACCAGACTTGACCTATAAACTTCTTGCACTCACCGTGGGCATTTAAGTGCCCTGGAGGTATCGCTGTTGAAGAATAAGTAAAAAACGTATACATATTTAAATAGAGAACAAGTTCATTAGGCAGTGCAAAATTTCGTGATAAATCTTAGAGTGGTGCACAATTAGCAAGCCTAAGCATTAAGTTCCAGTTTAAGGTGTAGAGATGTATTCAAAAGAAGAAATCAGAATCACGGTTAAACATAAATCAATCAAATATCAGAACACTCACTTTTTCAGATTCATATAACTTAGCAGCATTTCTGAAATTTGTGATGCTTTCTCAATCTGCATTTGATCAAGCTTTAGCAATCCAACAAAGCGCATTCAAATCAAATGTCTGAAAAAAATCCATGGATCAATCAGAATAGCCAATAGGGTAAGCACTAGTCCAGTTGATTCGTCGGCGATTAACTCCAAGAAAAGTAAAAATTCATTGCCCAGATGCTTTTAGACAGAATTCATCAAATAACAGCGGAATTTTCTACTGTAAACACTGCTACAATCGCACTCTGTCGCTGTAGTACGCGATACGTGTGTGAACAATATTTGGTTACTATAACTAGGTTTTGTTCATCAGCGGCAGTAATTCAGCCACTGTTTGCCTGAGAATTGCTTCGATGAAAAAAAATTATTAGAAGGAAAATGATGGGCCCTACTTTTTTTTTTTTCGATGAATTCATCCATGTATAAATTATCTATAATATATTTTTATATGACAAAAAATCATTTTTTTGAACGATTATTTCCTACAATTTAATTATTTTAATAATATCCAACTCACCTTCTTTCAATATATATTAAATTTACAAACGGTAATAAATAATTCTTAATTCTTAATTAATTAATATTCATGTTTATTTAATTAATATTAATTAAAATTTAACGTTGATGTCCCTATTATTAATTAACATTCACATTCACATTCACATCCATTTAATTAATATTAATTAAAATTTCGCATTCAAAAATATAGTTCATTATTCATGTTCATGCATGTTAATTAGCATCCAGTTTCACTTAATTGAAAATTAAATTATATTTATTTAATATAAATAATTTAACATTCACTATCACGTATATATCCATTAGTATTAATTCTAAAAATTAATTAACATTCACCTTAATTCATGTATCGTATTTATCATTCATCTTCATTTATGCATTTAATTTTAATTATAATACTCAAGTTCAAGTACGCTTTTCAGTATTAATGGCATATATAATAATGAACATTTATTTTTCAGTGGCTTACATTTATCTCATGTTTAGATTAAAATGGTAAATAGATGGTCAAATATTACTATCACAATACTTATAAAATTTCAAAATAACGTATAATGCACGTTCAATTCTGACTAATACTATTCAAAAGTGAGGTAGTATAATTTTAATTTGACAAATGAGGTGATAAATCAAATTTTTAATATTAAAAATAATAATTTAAAAGTAATTTACATACCCACCCCAACCCCACAAACCCGAATTATTTTCCTTTCTTTTTTCTCTTCCTATCTTCTTCCTTCTCTCTCTCCCTCTTCATTATCTCTCTTTATCACACACGATTTTCCTCTGTGATGGTGGCAACATGCGCAACACCAGGCGATTGATGTTGCCTTGTTCATGCAAAGCCGTTTCGCGAGGGTGATTCTCGTAGCGGTGTTGCTTCGCTGAGTGCCATCGTGCGGTGCTTCATGTGTGCTGCACCACTGCTCAACACAACACTCTTTTGCTGCAGTAGAGTCGTAGCTGCAACATCGATGAATGGCTACTCTGCGCGAACTAGGAAAATATGAAGTTTTCGGATGTTGGAGTTTTTTGGATGGTTTTTGTTAGTGTTGGTGGTGCTTGCTGTGGTTGTAAGGCGCTGGTGGTGGTGTTTCTTATGATGGCGAGGTGCAACAGTGATAACTGTATTGGTCACAATGGTGGTTGTGGTGGTAGAATGGTGGTGCCAAGAAATAGGTTGTAACTATAAAATAAAACTTTGTTCAATATACTGCGATTAGACAACAATAGGTCATAGTCATATAACAACTAATCACAATAAACGCATTTCAAGTCTCAAACATTCACAGTGAAAACAAAATTGGTCACAAATAATCACACATAACACAAATTTAGGTCACGATAAAGGCATTTCATGTCACAAACATTCATAGTGGAAATAGAACTTGTTACAGACAGTCACAAATAAATAAACTTGGTCACAGAGAAGCATGGTTAACACATAAATCAGGTGATAAATCATAGAATATCACAGTTATAAAATCACAATTTTTCAGGTTACAATGATAATTTGTAATCAATTAATTTGATGATTTGTGATCTAAAATTTGTGATTTGTGTCTAAGAACGCATTGCAGGTCACAATGAACGCATTATAGGTCACAAGAACGCATTATAATTCATAAATATTCACAGTAACAATAGTCTTAATCACAGACGACCACAATAACACAAACTTGGTCACAAACAGTCACAAGTAACACAGAAATAAGGGGATAAGTCACAACTTATTTCACATAATTTTTAGGTTACATATTATTTATTTGTCATAACCACCACCGTACCACCACCATTTGCAAACCGGCCCGTCTGAAATTGCAAGCAAGCCCCTTCACAAATTACACCAAAGACCCCTACCCCCAAATCATCAACAACCCCTAATTCTCCCTTTTCCTCTACGATAGCCGGTGGGTAAACAATAATTTCATACGTTTTTCCTCTGCAACAACGGAGATGGCCATAGGCAGTGCGCCATCTCAAGCAAGACGGTGCACTGTCGAGCGACGTTGCCTCATTCATGCAGAACCGCTTCACGCGACGATTCGCGAAGCGGTATTGCTTTGCCCAGAGCAACACCGCACAGCAGTGTTACTTCGCAACAGTGACTCTGCTCCTTTGATGTAACAGCGTTGGGCGCTGTAGATCCACTGTATGAAACCAAGATAGAGGAGATGGGCGTGTGGTTGCAGCTTAGATGCTGGTGAGGAGTCGACAGTGGCTACCGACGATGGAAGTGGTTGCCGGCAAGATGGAGACGCAATTGGCAAGATGAATAAAAATGGTGAAGATTATTTCCATTTCAGTAAGGGAAATTTGGCCAAATAACCCCACTAAACAATGATTTTGGAGAAATGACATTTGACCAACATTGAAATAGAAT
>CAIGRT010236503.1:0-13301 GCA_903798405.1 Fraxinus platypoda
TTGAGCCGAAAGCTCGGGCCGAGCCTCATTTTTTTGCCAAGCTTTTGCTCAGCTTGGATCTGTTTTGCTCAGAAAGAAACTATTCAAATTCAGCATCGCATTCTTCATTCCAGACATGTCTATTTATAGATTTTTATTCAGACCATAGAGATAAATGGGTCTTTTTAGTTGATGACATGTGACAACCATTGATTGACTGACGTCTAACGAATTCTGTTATATGCTCACTTTTTATTCACCAGCTTAATACTTACGTTTCTTTTCAAATATATTAGCTCGCATTATGTATTATTTAAGGTCGCTTATGAAGTTTCTCCATTATCAATGCTTTTAGTTCCTTTTGAGTTCGTATATACTTTCAACTTCTTCAAAGTGTTCGTACTCTAAATGAATATTTCATATATAACAATGTTCTCAAAATCCATATCAAACAAACCCTTTATTAGTCTTGAGTTAATTTAGCTTGTTTAGAAAAAAACTTATAATGAGATTACAATGAAGAGAAGTAATGAATCCTATGTTGTGCGTAAATACTAGTTGTGTATGTATATTTAAAATTAACTTCGACTTCAAAAATGCAATAAAATCTAAGGATTTTCGTTTTAAGACATTTTATTGCTGGTGATCCAACCAGCTAAAGTCCACCAATAGTTGTCATCACTAAAACCCTCTTTACAAAAAAAAAAATATATATATAGGGAAAATTGTAGCAATGGTCCTTAACATTTTCAATTTTTGTAAACTTTACTCTAACCTTCATTTTGTGCCAGCGAAGGTCTAACTTTTCATAAATATGCCGCTATAGTCCAAATGGATGGAAAACATCAATTTGACCGTTAGTTGACCAAAAAAATCAAAATTTGATTAATTTTGACCTAATTATAAGAGACAAAATGATACTTTGAATTTTCCTCATATTAAATAAGTTAAAAATTTGAATTAAAAAACCCAAAAAATGAAAATAAATATATAAACCCACCCCACTCCACTCCACCTCACCCTACTCCCCCAAATCCAAATCCGATGAGGTCTCTTCTTCTCTGGCTAAACCTAACGGAAATCGTCGCCACCGCCACCACAACTCCCACTCACCACCACCCATGCCCACAACATTCAATATGAAACCAGAAATCAAATTCATCTCCATCAAACCCAGAAATCAAATTCATCATTGTCGTTACTATTATAGCTGTTGTTAGTATCATTATTGTCTTTCTTTTGGTTGTGAGTAATCGGGGTCCACTTGTAGAGCAAGAGGTGGGAGGAGCAATTATTCCATTAACGTTGCAGTTTGGTTAGAATTAGAAGGCGGCACATTGACCCACTTTTTCTTCCAATTACGAACTGGCCCCGTGAAGACAGTGGCACTAGTGGGGCCGTACCTAGATGAGGACCGCCCGAACCTAGCTCCTATTCCCTCCATTTCTCAATATAAAGCCTGTTGTGGCGGATTGTGACGGTGGGAGCGAATCTGGGGCAACTCCGCACGATGATTCTTCCAATTTGATTTCTAGTAGTTGGGTGGGATGTGTAGAGAGGAATGAGGGCTTTCTTATGATGTGTAGATATGACGATTTGGGTGGTAGTGCCGACAACGAAGAATCTGATTTCTACAGATTTGTTGATTTTGATTTTTTATTTGAGTTTCATTTGGCAGTGGAGAAGATGGTAGCGGAGGTGGTGGTGGTTATAGATTTGGTGGCGATGGTTTTGTTTTGGGTGGGGTTTGGGGGTGTTGGGAAAGAATATAATCGAAGGTGGTGTCAGCCGGTGTTCGTGGCTGATTTTCAACTGTGGAGGATAGGTTGGGGATGAAGAAGAAACCATTTTTTCCTTTGATTATTTATTTATTTAATTTGATAATTTTAAACTTATCATTTTGCCCCTTTTAATTAGGTCAAAATTAATCAAATTTTGACTTTCTTGGCCAACTAATGGTCAAATGAATGTTTGACTTCAGCTGCATATTTATTTATAAAAAGTTAGGAACTTTAACTGGCACAAAATGAAAGTTAAGATAAAGTCTGTAAAAATTAAAAAAGTTATATATTACCTCTCTCATTTGTTAATCTAACCATTCTTGATTCGAAAAACAAAATTAATTTTGTGCACTGTCAAAATTGAACACGATTTTTTTTTAAATTATTATAATTTTACATATAAAACAATATTAATTGAACTCATTAGATTTGGAACCATTTAATTTTCGCTAAACTAATATTTTGCCATGGTCTTCGTACTGATACAAAGCAATATTTGAGAATGTTTCAAGCAAATTCAACGTTGCCCAGGAAGAAATGAGAGAAGGCAGCCACATCCAAATCACACCCCAAAGACAACACATTTAACTTGAACAAATTCACTACGCCATCATGCTTATTATTTCCTGATTTATTTAAATCGCTTAGGGCTACACGTCTAGAAAGGTACCAACGCCTTGACTCTGTGTGTGTGTGTTTTTTTTCTCTCTTTTTTTTTTAATAATTTCTGTTCACGGAAAAACTTGATTGAACTCGGGAGGTTCGTTTTTCTTACCACTTGATGGGACCACAAAGAGTTTTGACACTTCAATTGATCAATCGAAAGTGAACTTGTCTGAACAAGACTTGACTTGCGCGATCTATGACCCCTATTTGGTGGGCATTTTTTTTTGGAAAAACATTGTATTAAATGGTAAATTTTTGGAGAACGCGTGGTTAAAACATAAGAAAAATTTTTGAGTTTATGTGTAAAATATTTTATTGTATAAATGTGCAGTTGAAAATGAGTACATAAAAAAAATAGTTTTAGCAAACAAAGGCGTAATCCCAACAGTAGCAAGGACCATCAAATCTTGATTCTTGTATAAGAAGATGGTCGATTTCATCACGATGATAGCAGTTGGCCCAACAAAAATTAACCAAGCACAGCATTAAAGTACTGCCCCTGGCCTGAGCTTTACCCTGAACAGTGTTAAAGAAGAAAAAGAAACAAAAATTTGATACTTTATGCTAGCCAATCCTATCCAATACTGGATCCCTAACATTTCGACAAAGTACCAGTAAACATCCAGAATAATAGCACAAGCAGAGATCACGATAACTGAACCAAAACTACTCAGACATACCTTTCATGATGAGGGCCTGTTGGCAAAGACGACAATCTCCACAACTATTTTACATAAATTTCAAACAGCATCCAAGGGAATCATCATGACAGAAGGTAAAATCCCTATTTATCTTCACCAGCTTGCCAATCTGTAACCAGGCAGAAAAGATCCTAAAAGTACTACAAAGAACAGGATCAACATCATACACCAAGAATTGATATACATAACTGATTTTTTATTCAACCCAAACTGTATGTGCAGTTTTATCGTCACTGTCCTTCAAATCAATAGTAGTGCCATAGCATAAAGAGCTCATTACAACCTAGTCGGCACTCGCACATCCAGTTTTTCACAGCAATTATCCTGGAAGTCTTCCATTTTCTACAGCTTTGTCGCTATGTACGACGCAAAGGCAATATACCAGCTTTAGTTCTTCAGAACTCAGGACAGTAAGCCTGGTTCATTTTTTGCAATCTTCGACAAGTTGCACATTATAATCCATGTTAGAAACCAACAACCCAATACATTCAACAGATTGCCTCCCTTGTGATAAATCCATCATAGGTATTTGCTTAAACCAAAAAGGGAGGTGTTTCCAATTCATTAGAAAACACATTGCAATTTCATAAAATTAACAAGGATGAACCCAAAGATTCAAAAATTCCATCTTATTTTGATACTGATCATAGGAAAGACAGACTTATCTCATGAAGCTGCACCAGACAGTGGGGGTACCAGCTTTCTATAATATTTCTGTTTCATTCTTCCCACTGTAACATATAGGTGGAAAGAGAAAATCCTGCAATTTGCAAATGTATGAACTCATAATTGACAGGTAACTAAAAACTTTAAAATAAAGTAGTTGGTAAGCTTCATCATTTAAATAAACTTTTGCTCTGTATCCAAAGGATAAACCATTAGTAGACTTGCTAAGCAAGTTAAGGTGGTTAAATGATTAAAAGAAGGAACAGAAGACTAAAACGAGTGCCCAGCCATGTGGAAACTAGAGGAAGCATGACAAAGTTTGAGAAGAATAAATTCAACAAAGACAGGAAGTCATTATTATCGCAGGATGCTACATAAGGGAGGTAAAAGAGATTACAGCATTGGCAGATTCAACCAGTTTGCAAGAAGATATAAAACAAATCGTAAGCAGCAATAAAATATTTCTCCATTTTTCAGTGAGATAATATTACATCCATGATAAAAAGGTCATATATTCACACAGCAGCTAAAACAACCCAGCAGTGTAAGCAAATAGTAAGGTCATCAAGCATTCGACAACAACAGCAAAGCCTTAGATCCAAATAAATATGGGACTGCCACATAAATCCTTCTTCGCTACTCCATTCTAGTCACTGCTACATCTAGTGAAACTCGATCTTACCAACCACAAGCCATGTTATTTTTTACCTGCCCCACCATAATCTAAACTTGTGATTAATTACATCACTCTGGGAAAAAGAGTCTCTTCCCAATCACCTAAGTCGTTCTTCCCTTGATTTATCCTCAATTGTGCCACCTTGACGCATATATTTTTGGTTCATAGCTTTGCCTATTTTATTATACCAGGTGTTCATCTTAGTAAGACCCTCGATCATAACTTCACTTAAATAGGAAGTCATTTATGGAAATTATTTCCTGACAACGAACTCAATAAACAAGCAAGCATAAAAAATTGGCTTTCAAAATATGAAGATTCTACATTTACTATGAAAAATCCATTCACGTTATCAATACATTTCCCATGAGGGGGGTTCTTGTCACCAAAGGATCTGAAAGGCATGCAGTTCAGATCGTATGAAAGAATAAACTAAAATAATCTGAAAGCTCTTCTTTGCGGCAATAATACCAATTATTAAGTTGGCTCAATCGTCTTTATATTGATCCTTATGGGCCTCTTGGCACAAGCAAGCAACCAATATTAAGAAGCACAAGAAACAACACTTAAAAAAACCACCATATGCACAATGACTGTGAGATCTATCAACAGAGAAAATAGCTGAATATATTATTCCTCTTACAATGAACCAAAAAACCAAAACAGTTGCAATTAATTTTTTGCATCAATATGTCTGAGAAGCTGATATTTGATCTGTCAATACCAATCAACCCATGTGTTCAGCAATCATCTCAAGGACATCTAACCAGGGTCTCCAACCACGGAGTAACAGTAACTTCTGCGTAGATGAACATCACCATATCTGATTAAAAATGAAACCGAAGGTCTTCATACAATGATCAGCCACACACTACTTACAACCTTGTAACCATGGCATGCAGATAATAAGTCCAAATCCCCTGCATGTGGACTGGTTCAGTTTGGTGTCTACCTGAAAATAGAAAATAAGTACATAAGCAACCGAATGTGGTACATTAACATGCATCCATATGAATAACATAGCCACTGAAAGCTGGAGATAAAGAGGGTAGGGGTGGGGTTGTAGTGGGGACAACATTACCATATCAATCACTTGGCAGAAGAAATACGGCGCAGAGAAGAGATCCAACTGCTTGAAGGACCAGTATTATCGCCATTTGCATTACCAGTACTTGCTTCATTAGATACTATAGGCTTCGCGCCATTCCCTTTCGCCATGACAGCAGAAGCAAATGAAGTAGATGGCATGTGTGCATTGCTCATCATCTACAGAATTGAGTAAAATAAGTGTCCAATCTGCTGATAGATAAATACATAAATTTGATTGCTTATAATATTAAGAATACCAAGATCAGACAACACTATTCATACTGCCATAAGAAAACTAAACAATTTTTTTCTTACAAGCAATAAAAGGGAAAAACATGGATAATAAAAATTGATGTCATATCTCTGGCATACATTTCTACTAAGAGGATTCTCGGAAGTCAAATTTCGATTTGTTGACGATTTAAATTCCATGCGGATGCCAGAACTAGAAGCTGCATTGTTTGATCTCATTCGCTCACCCAAGTCAACTAAATAAGTATTATTGGCTGCAGACATCAAATTAAAAAATGTCACTGTTCAGTTACTTAAAGATATATGAAAGAATCTATCAAAGAAGAAAACTGACAGGCAGGACATTCATTACCAGCATATTTAATCAAATTTTGATGTCATTCTTTTTATTTTATTTGATTTATTTTCAGGTTTCAGTTTCAACCTCAATCCCAGCATTAACTAGGCACTAAGAACCATTACAAAATAATTAGGCTGCCAATGATTAACTTAATCAGTGTAATTTCAAGCGTACAGATGCACTGTACATATTACAAAGAAGGCAAAACTTTCTCCTCTGTGGTAAGTGGAAGTGTGGAACAAATACGATTAAGCGAAATGAAAATTTTATATACACAATTTAATCTCCCAACAATTACTTGAATTGGATAAATAATTTTTTGTTACACTTTGTTATCCTGTTAAGAAATATCTAACCTTGTTGCTTTTCTGTATCCATTGGAACTGGACGACTACTCTCTCCAGCAGTTGGCTGTCAAAAATTTAAACATTAAACTTTGACAAAGAGACGACAATGATGTGCCAGTTTCACACAACGAAAACACACTGACTGATGATCAAAGATTAGAAATTCTATACAATGCCAGCTTATGCTGGCAAATATAGACCAATCAAGTAAGCAAAAAAACCAATAATCACTCTATCAACATAAAGAAGGAAATTTGAGAAACAAAAGGAGAAAGACATTACTGATACCCGTTGTTGCGTTTTACTTATTTGTGCTTGCTGGTATTTAAGAATGGTCCAGTCAAATATGTAATCAAATTCATATCCTGCACGTGAGAAACTTTTTAGTTGATAATTCAAGACAGTATTATTAAGACATGGAAACTGAGACATCACATCAATCTTGCGCTCGTCCCAACTGCAGATTAGTCATCTGACAAAACCCAGATGATTACTTGCTTTTCTTTAACACAAACATATTACATGCTTATATAACTGGGCAACAGACTTAACAACACCTTCGCGAGTAAACAGTTCACGAAAGAGGCGCTTCAAGAATCCATAATCAGGCCGTTGGTCAAATGTCAATGAATGACAGTAGTGGAAATATGATGCAAATTCCACAGGATGGGACTTGCACAACACCTTCAGGCAGGGAAAGAGCAAGTATAACACACAATTAAAACAATGAAAGAAAATCTCAGACTAGAAAAAACGCATAACTATTGATACATGTGCCCACCTCTATAGGAGTGGATAATTTTTTCTCACATATTTTGTCATACTTTTGCTTCTTTGTGGCAGCTTTTAAACCCTGCCATGGAAGGCTATACACAAACAAGTAGTTGGTTAAAGAGAAGTCAACTTGAATCATCTTTTGAAAAACCTAGGAATCACCAGCATGGACATGTTACACCATCACACGACACAAACATGCCAACACGATACGTTGTGACACTTCGATCAGAATAAAATAAAAAAAAATTGTTATTATATTTCAAAATTTTTAGTGTAAAGCAATAAGTGACGTTAAAGCAAAGAGAACGCGTCGGAGATGAAATCCTAAATGTATACCTCCAATTTTCAAGAAGACAAGGATCAAAATCTGATGTTTAATGGTGTAAAAGTCGTGCCTGTGGGCTTTAATTATAATCAGCTGGTAATTGAGTTAAAAAAGCACGTGGTTTGTTAACTAAATGTCTAAATTCGATTTTCAGTTATATAAAACTCGCCTATTTTCTAACCTAAAACCGTGCTTACTTTTTTTTAGCTAAAACCGTGTTCACTTTTAATTAATTGTTGTTTTAACTGTTTATGAAACACAATACATTAGGGCAAGCACCATTACCCCTCCTCAAGTCCCTTCCACCCATTTCCACTCCATCCACCCACTTTGACATACAAAAATCCACCCACCGGCAGTTACTCGTTTGCTCCTCCAGACAGGTTAGTGTCTTCTTTTTTCTCCATTTTTGTTTCTACTATTTTAATGTAGAGGCGCTATATCTGATTGTGAAAAAATAAAAAGAACATGACATATCTTGGTGTCCAGCGTGCTCCAAGGGTGTGCCAGTGCTTCCTAGTCAGAACTGAAAAATTGAAACAATACTAAAGAAAGAAAAATTAAAAAAACTGCTGACCTTCCTCTCAAGAAATACAGAAGTACATAACCAAGGGATTCTAAATCATCCCGCCGACTTTGCTCTACAAAACAAAGGAAAATATAATTGAATGCTCATAACAGCCCCTGAAGACTTCTCTTCTCTTCTGCATTGCTAAAACAAAAGGAATGAAAGATCAGACATATTTAAAAAGGGACAAAGAGTGTCTCTCCACTTACCAATCCCGAGATGAGTATTACAACTTGCATACCGAGCAGTTCCAGTCAGATTTTTATTTTCCCTGAACAAGTGAAAAATAAAAATATTATATATAGATTGGGGAGACGTATGAAGGACGCTATTATTGAAAAATGGACAATTGGGAAATTGAGAAGCAAATCCCAATAGTTTCCAAATAAAGTTTTCCAAATTTAATCCTACGAGAATATGTTTTTCTAACCTTCAAGGTAATCTTCTCATCATTTTTATATAGTGAACTAGATCTTTGACTGGTCATATGAATAAAAGATAAAAGGAAAATAAACGCCAAACAATGAGAGAGTACACAATAAAAGAAATCCTTGACTTTACAACAGAAAGTGCACCTATAGGGGATATGCCGATTTGTCGTTGAATCCCGATATCTTTTGGCAAGACCAAAATCAATAATGTAAACCTGGAAAACACAATATCATATACGAATCATGATGAAACGGAACTCTTTCTTTCCTTTTTTTTTCTTTCTTTTTTTTTCTTTTTTGTTTCGGGGGTGGGGGAAGTTAATGAAAACAGTACAAAAAATATAGAATAGCAGTACCATTACCTGATTCGCTTTTCGTCCAAGGCCCATGAGAAAGTTATCAGGCTTAATATCCCGATGCAGAAACCCTTTAGAATGTACAAATTCTATTCTAGTTATCTGCATAAACAATTTAGATATAAGAATTGTAAAAAGTATGAAATAAAATAAGAATGCAGAGTTTGATGGCAAATATATATATATATATAATAAATAAATAAAAACTATTAAATTCTTACCATTTGATCAGCCAACATCAAGACAGTTTTCAGCGAGAACTTCCTTCCGCAGTACACGAAAAGATCCTCAAGGCTTGGTCCCAGCAAATCAAGGACAAGGATGTTATCTTCCCCATCCACGCCAGACCATTTTATACCAGGAATACCACCTAATTAGTGAATGGGCATAAATATTTTAAAACTCAAAATAACAAACAAAACTGCAAATAATTGAAGTTCATAACTGAGTCTTCCGTGCTATGCCATCTCTCTATGTATGGAAAGCTAAGACGTGGATTTGGAATTCAGCACATCAGAGACACACTAATAGGTGTGCGTTTTGCGCCGCCATATCCTATACCCTTATCTCAATAAATACAGCTATATGAAACCAGACAATGCTCTAGCATAGGTACAGATAATTTCTCTTATCTTTTCATTATCCTCATTCAGATACAAGAAAAGAAAACTTAATGAATATTATCAATTATAATGCAAGAGAATTGCCAATTTTCACCCTTAATCATAGAGCTGAGACATATGAGTTCATGATGACAGTTTCAGAATTGTTTTGACTTCTCTATTACTTTTAGACACGGTCAAAGGAGCGATAAAAGCATTTGAAAAATCATGGCTTCCCAAACTTATCCCGAGACTGTCGTTTTCGTAGTGGAAAGTAATAATTGCACTTATTTATTGCCATTTGGAGGTAAATTAAGTAGGACAGGTAATGGCCCAAACAGCCACATACAAAAAATGTGCATCATTTGCATTTCAAAACACTTTGGAATTGATTATTACATACTTCCTCCTTGAAGAATATTGTATAACTTGGCCTCATAAAGAAGTTGTGGGTGCTTTGTTTTATTATTTTCCTGCAGAGAAAAAAACAAATACAAAGGATAGAGTTTATTATCAAAAAATAAAAACAACAATACATTGATATTAACTACTCTCTATGCCTGATAATTTAGACATGCAGCTTCAACAACAGACCCCATCTTTCACTTTGTGCTTGAATGATGTCAAGAGAATTATATGCAGAAGCTTACAACATTAAAGCATTTACCTCAGCAGTTCCTATATAAGTTACAAGCATAGGACATACAACATAACATAGAACCACGTGCAGAAACTTATCTGATTCTAGATAAAGGAAAAGCGTCGAAGAAATGGAAACCATGAATCAAAACTACATGCAACAATTTTATAAAATAAACAGAGTCATTTTTTATTAAATTCTAAACTTACGATCTTCACCGCAACGATCTCAAAAGTATCAATATGTGTAGCTGCAAAATAAAAAATTCCCCAAAAATTCAGTTAAAAAAAAAAAAATCAGCTTAAGTTGAAAATAAACAAAAACAATGAAATCAGCAAATAAAAGATGTTCATAGGTTCACAAACAACTTACCTATAAATATTTCGCCGAAGGATCCACTGCCGATCTTACGGCCTAGTTTAAATTTACCTCCGACTATCCTTTCCATCAACGATTTCAGATCCACTTCTCGGATCAAATCTCAATTATCATCTAACGAAACATATATAAATCTACAATTTTAGAAGAAACAAAACACACAGAAATCGTGAAAATCGAGAAGACAAGAAGGGTAGGGATTTGAACGCTTGTACACGCTGTATATACGTTATAATTCACGAGAGTGGACAAAAGAGGAAATGAGGATAGGATTCCCACGTGGAGAGGATGAGAGTAGGGGTAGTTTTGTAATCTCAGCTGCACAATATAAATGGTTCGTACCTGGTAGAGGCATGTTTGTGGAGCTCTTAGCCGACAACCTTTAATTTATTATTTTTCATACTCATTTTCAATCATGTATTCATACAATAAAATATTTTATACATAAATTTAAATTTTTTTCTACTTTTTAACCACACATTATCCACTATGTTTTTTGAGTTTTAAGGTCACCAAACAGGGACTAATCCATGGTTCGTCCTATATTCTAAAATTTATTTTTAATCATATATTTTATGAAATTAATAATTTTTATAAAATTTTTAAGTATTTATTTCATTAATTTTTATTAAAATTTTACTAAAAACATAAATGTAAAAGTTAGTTTTAACTTTTTTTTTATTTTTGAACATGTTTAAATTATTGAATATGATTATTTGTTATATATACATGCTACTGAAAATTTTAGATCTACTTTATTATTTTCTAGGAACATAAGCATATAGAGACACTTCTAGACTTTATTTTACTCAATCTATATATTTGTAGTCAATCCGTCGAAGAGATTCAAAAATAAAAATAAAATAAAAAATACAATAACCTTTTTCCACTCCAGTTGTTACTCGGAAAAGATTTTTTTTATCCGAAGAATGTTAAGCAATGAAAAATTTATGGGCGTGATGCTTCAATTTGGCCGATGTCAAAGTGTTGCGGGTTGGTAGCAATTGACAAGGCATGGACGGATCCAACTTGCTATTGGTGTGCTCTAATCCACAAATTCGAGCATCCAAATCAAGCACATATTTGACTTGTGTTGGGTAGTTTTCGTGGTCCATACAGGTGGAAAGTATGGATAGTTGTTGGAAAATGTTGTGAGAGACAGTTTTCTGGTGGTTTTTAGTCTTAGTGGGTTGGTTTATCCCTTTAGCAGTTAAGGGTGTTAACTGCACACGAATATTGACTTTATATATTTGAAGGTTTGGACAAATGAGATACAGAGAGTTGTAGTGTTCCTTCAGTATTCTTTTGTGTTCTTGTATTATTGTGGAGTAATAAACAAGTTGGGTGTTTACCCGTAAATTCTATATTCCTTTACATTGGTGTATTTATCTTTCTTTGTGTGCATTGTGCAAATTCGTGAGCTGATTGAATGGAATTTCAGTGCCATCATAGGAGAAAATTTGGCTAAGTATTTTACCAAAAAATTGTCATTGTGATATTTATCATGATACATTGAGCAAGGTAACACGTTTTTCAAATGATTGAGCATGTTGCCTTGATGACGAGTCTACTCGTTGATGTTGTGCTTATTTGGGTTATAATCTCATTTATTGGTCTTTAAAAATGTTAACGTGTTTGTAAGGTCTAGTATATCAAAATTGATCGAGTTGAAGCTAGTGTTACAGAATTGATCGGGTCAGTTTTAATTGAAAAATTAAAAACTAGAAGATAAGAAATCATTTAAGTGACCTAAGCTGAGTTGGTTTAAAACTTATAGAACGACAGAAATGATACTACGGTAGAATAAGAGATTTAGATAAAAGTTAGGTCAATTTGATTAAGTTGGGATTGACTGAAAATTAGAAATGAAAAATTATATTTTGGATTTGTGCTAAATTAATTAGTTAGCAAATTTAGGGTGTGTTTGGTAGAGATTAAAATCGGATTAAAATTGAAAAACTAGCAGTTATTGTTGACTTTTATTAGACGAGTGAGACCCCAATAACGACTATATTTTCAATTTTAATTGGATTTTAAGCACGACCGAATACGTCCTTATTTACAAAAATAAATTAATTTTGGCTTATTTAAGATAAAAAAAATTAGGGAAATTCAGTTATTTAGTTCTTGAACTAGAACTGAGAATCGAACCAAAATCCGCCGATTTTCGATTCAGATACTCGTTTAGATATTTAACTTAAGAAGAACAGCGCGATTCAGTCAGTTCGATTCGGGAGTTTTGTTTAACCCTAGAAATAACATGGAATCATCCTTAGCTCAACTTCTTTAATGTCTGTTTGGCAACCATTAATTTATTTTATGGTTTGCTACTGGATCATTTTCAATCACATATTCACACAATAAAATATTCTATACGTATATTAAAAGTTTTTTCATACTTTTTAACCACACATTGTCTTAAAAATTACTATTCAAAACTCATTTTTCTATAACAATGATTATCAAATCGGCTCTTAATATAATGTGATGACTCAAGTGTTGGAGCATTTGTTGCTAATTTTGTATATTTAGGGTCCGTTTGATTGCAAAGGTGGAAAATGAGTGTAAATAAAATGTTTTACATGGAATTGAATTGCATAGAAATTGTTTTACTGAGAATTGTAATTAATTGTATTTGATTGGTATAATTTTCCACTTGGAAAATGTTGAAAGTTTGGTGTCCATTTGACTTCTTTTTTATGGAAATTGTCCATAAAAGTGATGATT
>CAIGRT010236536.1:0-13690 GCA_903798405.1 Fraxinus platypoda
TTTAAAAAGTCAAGGAGTAATATGCAAATAGTTAAAAATATGGTTATTAGATCTAGGGTTCGAAAATGACAAAAGAGGAAAACGACGCGAATTTTCGCTAAACTGTCGCCAATGTTTGGCTCAAGTTACAAAAGCAGAAATATTGTTGCTAGATTGTCACGAGCTCTCGCTCGAGTGATAGGTTTATCTGAAAAAATTTTATTTTACGATTTAAAGGTTTTTTTCCTGACCCATTCGTTTTTCTAACCTACCTATATATACCAAAACACTTATGTACGAAAATTTATGAGGTTGAACATTGAGAGAGCTACATCTGTGAGAGATTGATTCGATTCCTTCTTTCAACTTTCATCTACTTGATTGTTTTGGTGAGAAAAACATCGTTTCTATAATCCAAATATCAAACTGCNACCTACCTATATATACCAAAACACTTTTGTACGAAAATTGATGAGGTTGAACATTGAGAGAGCTACATCTGTGGGAGATTGATTCGATTCCTTCTTTCAACTTTCATCTACTTTGTTGTTTTGGTGAGAAAAACATCGTTTCTATAATCCAAATATCAAACTGCATTTCCTCTACATCTGGTCAGAGTTCTGAAAATCGAGGAAGTTTGACTGAAGTTGCAGTCTGTGAAGAACGCGGTGTTCTTCGTTGATCCACAGGTAATAGACGATTCTACAAGACTATGAGTGCTGCATGGTAGCAGATTCCATGGAAAACTTTGACAATAGCAGCTAAGGATTGGTGCAGGGGAGCACGGGATCCAGGGAGAGCCGTAGGGAGTGCAGTCAAGTGATCAGATAGTACAAGTCGTCTAGTCTGATAGACTGTAAGTTATTCAAATCGTTTATAGTGGATTGTTGATTGGCAAAGTGTTCGGAGTTTTTCCCAGTTGGGTTTCTCCGTGATCATACCGTGTGTTGATTTACTGCTTTATTTATTTTTTAGATAATTTGCGGTATTCAAACATAGGCTTAAACTGACGTGATTGTTTAACCATCTAGAGATAACAATTGGTGACTTGTTGCAAATTTGTTATAATATTTTTAATTCCTCATAATATACCTATTCACCCCCCTCTAGGTATTATTAGGGTCGAACTACATAACTTTCACAATGTAATTAAATTTTATAGAGGGGCAAAAAAGTCCAAAAGTAACATTCTTGCAAAGGTTGTTAAAACGTGACATTTTTTAAAATGTCAATTTAAAAAGTGACATGGGGTGCAATTTTCTCCTTAGATATTAATGGAAAATCTTGATTCCTAGTTAAAATTGGGTGTTGGACTTGAAATGCGAGTAATTCTGAAAATCTTTCGAAAGTGGCCATTTTTTACGAAAAATCCTTTGTAGAAAATAACTAATTTTTATTTAGTCTATGTTCGACAATCATTATTTGAGTAAAATGAAATTTTGAATAATGATTTTTTTTTAAGAATGTGTGGTTAAAAAGTAGGAAAAAATTTTGGATTTACGTGCAGAATATTTTATTGTATGAATGTATGATTGAAAATGAGTATATAAAACAAAAAAGAGTTTTGAAATAATGGTTGTAAAATAGGGACTTATATGGCTAAGATTTTCTTCGCAGGATTGTTGCACAAATCTCGAAAAAAAATCAATAGCTTCCTAAAGAAACTTTATATGTGCATCATCATTTTAATCAATGAGTAGTACATATTAGAGTAAAACACAAGCTGAATACCATTCAATTAACAAAGGGGAATAATGTGTGGAAGATTGATAGTTACATCAACGCATCATTTTTCAACTTGAGTTTGTTCATGAAATTTGAAAATTTTCGAATTAAACTCTTGATACAAGAAGCTTGCATTCGAAGATAACATGAGATCCTCTTCTTTGTTACAAATTGGGTTTGCTTGTTATTCCCTCAATTCTCAAGTAATCACAAAGCCTTGAATTACCTATAATGATGTTTATAAATCAATCCCATAAATTTGATATTATTAATTATAATGTAAATTTTAGATTCATATTCCATTCAAATATCGTATTTTCTACAAACTCAGGACTTGACTCCGTTCGGCCCGCATTTATTAAAACTCATTTTTAATTACATATTTTTTGGAACTCATAACTTCTATCAATTTTTCAACCACACATTTTATCATTTTTTTTAATCAAAATCTAAAATTTCCATTTTAACTCAAACCAAAAAGGAGCCAAATCTCAAGATTACTTTTAATACTATCGAGCCTGTCGTATATTGATCTCACAATTCTCGTATTTATGAAATGTAACATTTATATTACAATCAAACCTCGAGGTTTATTCAAAGCCTCGAATTTCATGGTAAAGTTGAGATTTGTATTCTTAAGACATCTCGATTTTCAGTAAATGCCAAATTTCTCAGAGTTTGCATTTGAAGTTCATTTTATGAATTCGACGTATATGACTGGAAAGCTAAACACGAGATTATGAGCAAATCTCAAGTTCATGAAATATGTTGCATTTTCCAATAATTTGTTAAATGATCAGAAATTAAAGAAACCGCGATTAAATTACAAATCGTAAAATTAAATAAAGTTTGAACAAAAAAAAATTTCTGGCCGAAGCCCCCAAAGATTCGTGACTACTTACTACACCTAATCCCATAATGATAATTCTAATACGTTTTGTTAGATTATATCATAATTATTCTCCTTTTAGAATGTAATTTCCACCAAATCACAGACTATCTTTTTAAAAAGTTTCATCACTGTTAGTTATAGTTTGGTAAAAGTCAACATAAATCCATTTTTCTTTCAAAAAATTATACCCAGTAATCAAAAGAATCAAGGAATCAGATACTTAGAAGTAAATCAAGTATTATTGACTGAGCAAATAATATTTATGCACAATTCAATAGTCAAAAGATAATTTATTGCAGACTAATAAAAGAATCAGGAATCAAATTACTTAAAATAATGTTACGTAACTTCACTGGGGTTGCAACCCCAAATTGGGTAGCGTTAGATGGTGTGCTAAATTAGATGACGTTAAATGATATGATAAATTATGATACCACATTGACGCTATCTAGATTGGAGTTGCAATTCCAGTGAAATTAAATAGTATTACTCAATTAGTTATTAATGTTTTCTCCTACAAACGACTCTGACAACACCACATGTTATTGACTCTTCTCAAATTTTCAAGGCAGCACCCGTTATTGATTTATCTCAAATTTTCAAGGCCTTGAATGAGTACAAATAGTAGTCACCAGAAAAGAAAACCCTAAGCCCCCTATTTGGTAGAGATTAAAATCAATTTTTTAGCAAATTTTGATAAAGGTCGATAAAATGANGATATTAAATTCTTCACATAATTGATAACTTTGTGGATGCACAATGGCCGGGTTAATACCCTAAATAGTCATTGAACTTTGCCAAAAGTTCCCAGGGGGTCACCAAACTTCAATTGTTCCCTAAATAGTCACTGAACTTTGCAATAAGTTCCTAGGAGGTCACTGAACTTCGTTAATACCCTAAATAGTCACCGAACTTTGCCAAAACTTCCCTAGATAGTCACTCAACTTTGCAAAAAATTCCTAATTGATCAATGAACCATTGATGTATGGGGTCTTAATTTACAAAGTTCGGTGACCTCTTGGGAGGTTTTGGCAAAGTTCGGTGACTATTTAGGGTATTAACGAAGTTCAGTGACCTCCTAGGAACTTATTGCAAAGTTCAGTGACTATTTAGGGAACAATTGAAGTTTGGTGACCTCCTGGGAACTTTTGGCAAAGTTCAATGACTATTTAGGGTATTAACCCGTCACCAGGAGGTATCATTGCAAAAAAAAAAAACTAAGCCCCCTATTTGGTAGAGATTAAAATCAAATTTTTAGCAAATTTCGATAAATGTCGATAAAATGTGTTGTTGAAAATTTATAGATCTCATATACGATTAAAATTAATTGTTGACTTTGATAAAAAAATTATATTTTATTTCTATTAAACAGGAACTAAGGAAAGCAGCATAAGAATACAACAAATATACAAAAAACCTACTATACATAAAGTAAATTGCAAAACAGAAAATATCTCACCTAGAGAGTTTATAAAAACTAAACTCAAAATTTTCACCAAGATTTGGCCTCAGCGTTTCTGATAGATCTTTGATTTTCTCCAAGTTTTACTCTTAAAATTTGAGAATATAGGCTCTGGTACCGCTGAAATGCCCGGAAACAATAGAAATTATGATTAAACTAGAAAACTCAACATATTGCTAATTAAATGTGTAAAAAATAAAGTTTAAACAAGAGATTTTTTTCTGTCCAGAGTCCCTAGAGGTTTGTGACCATTTTTAACGCCTAACCCCTGTTGAACATCTATAAAAATGGATAATGCTCTATAGCACTAGAAAGTATCAAAACATAATTCAAGGATACACCAATGTACAAATTAGGGATGAACAACGAAATCGTCAAACCAAATCGAAATAGCTTTTATGAAACCGTTGATTTGGATCCACGTAGAACCGACAACGTTTTGGTTTTGAATCTAACCAAACCGCTTCGAAGTAGTTTTGGTTTCAATCTTTGCAAACCATTTTCATACCGCCAAACAGTTTAAAAAATTCTAAAATTAAATTAATTTAAATACAAGATTATCCTCCCAAATTGATAAAAATGTATTAGCTATTCAAAAATTCACAATTGTTAATGAGTCTACATTCTCTATTAGTGGTTGGATTCTTGATTCTTTTAAAAGTTCGTCAGGTGTAAATATGCTTGAGGGAGTGATTTGCCCTAAAAACTTGGTTTCATAATAATAAGGAACATATAGCGATTTGTCAATATTTGAATGAGGTTTAAGTATTGGATGATTCATAAAAAGTTACAGAAAATATTACCGTATTTGATCTTTCTATTTATTTTCTTTTATTATTTGTTTCATATTATTTAACTATAACCAATGAATTCATGCATTATATTCTTATCTTTATAGAGAAAATGAATCATGTGTTATTATTGCTGATATTGCATCAATTATTATCGATTAAGAGATTAAAATATTTCCAAAAATGTTACTTGTACAATTATTTATTTATTTTTATATTTTTTGTAAAAACGGATTTACAGGTGCTAAGATGACAACATCTCATTGGCTGGTTTAATTTTTTCTTTTTGTCCAAAAATTAATGAACTCTTGTCACCCGACATTCTATAAAACAGTTTGTAAAAACATCATGTATATGTAGTATTTCTCAAAATATTTATATTATGTCGTTACATTATAATAATTAGAATTATAGAAATTTGGTTTATAATATTTTTAATGACACTATTTATGTTTTTAATGAAAATTTTAAACTAGTATTTACGATTTAACTTATTCGATATATATATTTTTTTCTTTTTTAAACTATGATTTTAAATCAAATCAAATCGAAAAAAGTGATTTGGATTGGTTGTGTTTAGAAATTGAAATGGTTTTGTTTGATTTGAAAATTTGTCACAAAAAGCTCAAATCTAACTATGTTCACCCCTAGTTCAAATTATAGAGATACAAGTCACAGAAGACTTAGGGGATGTTCTCTTTTGTGTTTTAGTTTTGTGTTCTGAGTGTTCATTTTGAGATTGTTGAAAATGTGTTCTTTTTGACATTTTGAAAAATTATTTTGAAAACACCTAAAACGAGTTTTTGAAAATTTTAACTTGATTATAACTAAAAACACCCAAAAAGACAAATTGGTTTTCTTTGTAAATTTTTAACTTGTTTTCAAAGACGCGTTTTCGAAAATAGGAAAGAGAACGCGTTTTCACTATTTTGAAAAATCGAAAACTGAAAACGGTTTGAAAATGATAAAGAGAACATATTCTTATATTTTGTATTCAAACAAATCTTTCTGTTAATGTTCACCAAGAACACCACAAGCTATAATCTATACTCTTTCTGAAACTTCCAAATAAAGGAACATTAAGTTCTTTTTAATATTACACCAAGTAATAAACCAAGAACAAAAAGAAGAATATTTGAAATCTCGAATGAGGGTTTCATGAGAGAAAACAGAGAACAACACAGAAAATGAAGCTATTTTCTCTCCAAAAGACACATTCACAATTAGGGCAGGTGAATCGTTTTAGCCTCATAAGAATCCAGAAGGAAATCGAACGGCTTTCATCACGACACGTGTCTCAATTCAGTAAAGCCCCTCCACTAAAGAAGGCGTGTTTACCAACACGTTTTAAGATAGTTTTGGTAGCACACACTTTCACACGTGCACTGCACAACAATTCATTTCCAAAATTTGATTTCCCAATATGTTGAATTTCTACGAGATTGTCAAAATGTAGAATTCAGTCAATTCACCACAGAAATTGGAAGTAAACATTTACTAAATCAAAACAAGGAGAACTGAGTTTCGTACAAAGTGTCATGATCAATGCAACTTCGACAACAAACTACATGGATAGAAGGCATGCATTCATTAATTGCATAACAAACCCCCAATCTTTATTGGTTTTGTGCAATACCCCCATAACCTTTCATTTTGGTGCATACTCCCTAGATCAGTTGCGTAATGCTCCCTACCATCTAGTTTTGTTAGTTTCTTCATTAAAATGAATTCTGAAGGTCAAAATGAATAAAATCACCAAGGACCTTTTTTCGTCTCATCATCTTTCTACTCTCAAGAAAGGGCATGTCAATAGCAATGAATTGTAGTTTGTGTGGTGGGACAGGGCACAATAGGAGAAGCTGCATGAGAAGATAATCACAACTGCAAATTAATTTGATGAATTTGGACATATTTTAGTTGTATTTTATTGACTATCTTTTACAGATTATAGTTGGCAGTTTTGAACAGTTTGTAAGTTATTTTTTATAAAGATTCAGGCTTTATTCTGATTCTACTGGTTTTTAAACAAATTGTAGTTTCTAGTTTTTGAACAGATTAAGCAGTTGAATACTGTGCAAAGTTTACAAATTCTACGGTTGGATTCTGCAAACTTTACTTGGCCTTCTTCTTCCTAAATACACACAACAATTTCAAAGCAACTCGGCAAAACTAAAAAAATTCAACCTAATATAACATTAAAAAACTCAATGATACAACACTACACGAGAAATCAAATACATTAGAACAATATGATAATTAAAACAAACCAATTCACTATCCACGTTACAATAAAACTAATAGTCTAATTTCTATAATTTACTACCCACATTACAACAAAATGACAAAATAAACCAAAAACCCAGTTTTTAAATTCAAAAGCATTCTTTTCTCTCTACAATTTCAAGATATGTAGTTCGTGTGCATTTCTGGATGTTGGCGGACCAGGTATTATCTGTTAGATTTTAAAAGCTTTAAATCTCAATAACTTGAAGACTGTTTTCTATATTGCTAGTATCCTATAGTCAAATCACCAAGAGAATTGTAAAGTTCAGAACATACCCTAATCCATTGGGAATATATCTTTCCATGTGTATTTCAGCCCATCATGAAATACAATCCAAAGGAATTTGATCTCTACACATTTTAGGCCTATACCATATTAGATGCCCAAATCCCAATAATTTTAATTCTTTATTAGATCACTTTAAATGAGTTTAACCTTAAGATAGCCTTTAATACACAATTAATTACATATGTAGGTCTACATGACAAATTAAAATCCAACAATTTCCCACTTAGGCCACATATGTTATCTTATAAATGTGCATAACCTTATGATGTCAGAACTTTTGCTATCATAACCAAAAGCATTTTCTAACCAGGACCAACGTAGTCCTCATTATGATTATAATAACTAAACTCGTCAATGGTCACGTATATCGAAACAATCAAAAGACATATATTAAGTATGGATGTGTAGCATGGAAATTACATGTAATGTGATCCAAACATGCTTATGTCCAAGTCATCCTACCTTATTCCTTAAAACCAAAAGCTTCAATCAAAGTGAAAACTGAACTGAATACTTTATTACTAAAATAACTGAATATCGATATATATATAAAATTATATGTCTAAATAGACAACGTCCAAATATAAACTCCCACTAAACTAGTACATCATCTAAAGGTACAATACCCGTGTGAGCAGTATGTTCATAAAAGACCTTAGGTGATAGCCCTTTAGTAAATAGATCTGCTACCATAGAGTTTGTTCCAATATGTTTAATAGAAACCTGACCACTCTGAACTCTCTCCTTAACAACTAAAAACTTGATGTCTATAAACTTAAACTTTGTCGAACTCATGTTGTTGTTTGAATATAACACTACTGATTTATTATCACAAAACAACTTAAGTGGTCTTTCAATTTCATTTAAGATTCGTAGCCTAGTGACAAAGTTTCGTGGCCATATTCTTTGATTAGATGCCTCATAACTTGCTATAAACTACGCTACCATGGTTGAAGAAGCTACGTATGTTTGTTTAGCTTCTTCCAGGATATAGCTCCTCCAGTCGGCAAGTAGACATAACCCGATGTGGATCTCTAACTATTTTGGAATCCAGCAAAACCAGAATTAGAACATCTAATGATCTCCACTGGTCTGATTTTCTATATGTGAGCACATAATCCTTTGTTCTTTGTAGACCCACATAATCCATTTAGCTTCCAATGATCCATTCTAGGGTTACTTAAATATCTACCTAGCATTCCAACAACGAATGCTATATCCAGAAGTATGCAAATCTGAGCATATATTAAACTCCTAACTACTGAAGCATAGGGAAATTTTTGCATTTCCTTTTCTTCAAGGTCATTCTTAGAGCATTGATTGAGACTGAACTATTCTTCCTTAGCAACAGAGGTATCACCTAGCTTACAATCCTACATCCCAAATCTCTTAAGAACCTTATCGGTATAGCTCTTTTGTGATAATCCAAAAATACCCCGAAAACGATCCCGATATATCTGTATCCTAATACAAAGCTTCATCAAGATCGTTCATTTCAAAATTCGTTGATAGAAATATCTTAGTTTCATGCAATAAGCCTATATTTTTGTAGGCAAGTACTATGTCATGACATATAATACCAAGAAAATATGCTTACTCCCACTGAACTTGTGATACATAATCATCAATCACATTCATCTAAAACCCAAACGAGATAATTATTTGATGAAATTTGTGATACAATTGATGGAAAGCCTACTTAATCCCATAGATGAATTTCTTTAATTTGCAAATCATCTTCTTTGGGTATCTAGACACAAAGTTTTTTGGTTGCACCATATAAATTGTCTCGTCAATGTCATCATTGAGAAACGTTACCTTTATCCATCTGATGTAGCTCAAGATAAAATTATACCACAAATACCATAATAGTTCTAAAAGAGTCTTTCATAGAAATCAGAGAGAAAGTCTTTTCAAAGTCAACGCCTTCCCTTTTTAGTAAAGCCCTTTGCAACAAGACGAGAATTATATCTTTCCACATCACCCTTTGAATCTCTCTTGGTTTTAAATATTTATTTTCAAACGATGGGCTTTGCACCGGAAGGTAATGGGAACTGATCTCTTTATTCGTGACATCAATCCACTTTTGAAAATTATCCCTTTGCATGGCTCGATGAAAGTTGATTGGATATTCTTTCACCAATCCAATATCATCCTCATGTTCTTGGAGACAGACTATAAAGTCATCCCGAATTGTATTTCTCCTTTCTCTAGTAGATCTTCTTAATTGCATTTGTTCTTGAGGTTGTTGAGTTTGTTCTTCTAGAACAGTATCTTAATTGTGTATAGGGGGTTCTAGAATATTTTCTTGATCCAGAATTGCTTCTTGAACAAGATATGAAACATGAATTTATCTCCGATCCTGATAATTTTCAATTGCAACAGGATGAATAGTTACATATTCCTCCCCAAAGTTAAATCACTAACCGTATTTCCCTAATTTGCAAACTCTACATCTTCAAATAATTGGGCATTTCCTTTTTTGAAAATTGACCTAGTAGTGGGATCATAAAATTTGTAACCCCTTGACCTCTCAAAATATCTAATAAAATAGCAACTGACAGTTCTGAAGTCAAGTTTCTTTTGATTAGATCTATAAGGCCTTCTCTTAGCTGGACAACCCTAAATGTGTAAGTGCTTCAAACTGGACTTCTTACCTATCCAAAACTCATAAGGAATTTGATAGTTGTTGTACTTAGAACTCTATTGAGAATGTAAGCTATATCCTTAAATACTTCTTCCTAGAGAGATTCTGGTAAGGTGGAATGACTAATCATACTCCTTAACACGTTCTTACGTGTTCATTTGGCTTTTGACTGTTCAGGTAACCCTGCATGGACACATTTATATGAGTAGCGGCACAAAAATCGATCCATCGAGTATTTCTAGGTACTGAAACTAAATTAACCCCAGAACAAACCAAAGTGAGAAGTGTACCTTCTTTACACGCCAAGTTTGGTGTTTGGTATTTGGTAGACCCTCTTTATGTGTCCCGACTTTCCAAAAATGTAACAACCAAATGATTTATCCTTTTTAGGGTTTTGTTGTTTCTTTTGAGTAGGGGTATCCAAAAGTCCCGAATCGAACCGATCTGTTCTTCATAAGTTAAATACTCGAACGGGTACCCAAATCGAGAAACGATAGGTTTGGGTCGGGTCTCGGTTCTAGACCAAGAACCGAAGAACCGAATAAGAACCGAAACTAAATAATGTTTTTTATTTTTTATATTAAATTAACCCATTTTAAAAACAAGAAATAGTGGAGTTTGTGATCAATTTGCAGTTTTTGATATGGATCACCAATATTTTAATATTAATATCTACTTTTTGGTATTTGTATGCATTGAATTAATTTTATTGGACAGCTAGTTATTTAGATGTTTTTGAATTGGGCTACGTTAATTTGTAAAAGTTACGAATGAAATGTCATTAGTTGTATTTATGTAGTGTTGCTGTAAATGTTAAAAATTTAATTATGATATGGAACCGAACGGAACCGAACCCGAACGGTTCCATAATTATATTTGGACCCGACGGGTCCATTTATTAAATATCGAAAAGTTTTGGGTCGGTTCGGTTCTCTTCAGCCCTACTTTTGAGCTAAACCAGATGCAGATTCTTTATTTTTTTTTTCTTTTCTTTAACTTGTACTTAGAGGCACTTGCCAAGTGATCACTTTCAGTTCTATCTTGGTTTAGCATTTCTTCTTCTTGCGCACAATATAAATAAACTCATTAATAATTCACTTCTTCTTTTGACAATTGTAACTAAACTTACATTCATTGAATTGCGCAGGAAGAGAAACCAAAACCAAATGCACGAGTGATAAGTGTAGTTTCTACACTTATTCGAGGCCCTAAATAATGATATTTCATTGTCCTTTGAATAAAATTTTGCCTAACTTATGTTATATTGCATTTTGTAGGTAAAAAAATATGTTTGATGAAGAATTGGAGAAAAGAATGCAAAATAGCGAAAAAAATGGTAAAATCCAAAGTACGGGGACTAAATTGGCTATTGGATGCAAACTTTGGAGATCAAATTTCATACTCTAAAAAGTGAAGGACTTGAAGGATAATATATCATTAATGGCTTTGAATTGGAGGCCCAAAATTAAAAAGACTATATATATATTGTATTATATACATACACGAACAAAGAAGATGGGAGAAAAATTGGAGTTTTTGGTTGAAGTAAAAAACGGCTGCTGCAGGGGGAGAAAAGAAAATAGGCTATTGGCAGAGAGGAGGGAAAAGAAAATATGCTGCTGGCAGAGAATAGAAGAAAGAAAATTGTTGCTGGGAGAGAAGTGAGATTACACATACAGAGAGGAGACAATAAATTGGATTTGTTATTTTTTGAAGTCAAAAAAGGCCGTTGAGAGATAGATATATACATACACGCATGCAAGAAGGAAGGAGGAGAAAGAAAGTGGGTGACTGCTGAAGGAGAAAGAAAGTGGATGGCTGCAAGGGGGCTGGATATATATACACAGAAATTGGGCAGCTGCTGATAAATATATATATACACAGAAATCGACTGCTGATAGGAGGAAAAAAAGATTAAATTCTTTTCTACATCTCTATTCAAAGTATCCGATGATGTATTCAAAGACAATTTCTTGTGTTTATTTTTATATTATGAGTAACTAATTTTCATATTATGACAAACAATGAAGTCGACTTGTGATCATTTATTCTTCTATTTAAAATTTCTGTGATTTATTCATACATGAGTTGGTTTTACTATGAGTTTATTGCATTGAAATAATTGATCACTAATTTGATAATTATGTGAGTCTCTTACAAATCGAGAGGTAAGTTTGAGATTTAGACCATATAGTAAAATCCGGTAAATTAGTATAACGTGTAGGGATACATATACTAATTATTGCGGTCATAATATAAATTCTTAGGACTAGTGTTTCATTTAACTAAGGTTGATTCACATAAAATTATGAAATTGAATTAGTTAAATAGGCTCAATGAGAACCCGAGAGGGGTAAATTGAATATAATAGAGGAATTCGATCGAACACTGCATTAGGCTATGAATTTTGAATTAAGAATTAAGGTGATCAATAGATGAAATTGTTGTGCCCTGATATTTGTCTCATATTTGAATCTCCAATCAACCGTTGTTTGCAAAATTTTGATATTTTCAAGTACTTAAAAGTAGTTAGAAAAAAATAATCACAACATCATAATTCTTTACTTGCTTTTATCAAATAGGAGTTAGAAAAATTAGATTAAGTCCTGAAGTATAGTCCTCGTGGGAACGATATCCGGATTCAAAGGTCCACTATACTGCTTGTTACGATATCGTACACTTGTGATATAAAAAATGCAACAAGTTTTTGACGCAACTGCCGGGGACTATTTGCTTTTAGTCTTAGTTTATTTTATTTTTAACTGTTTGTTTTTATTTTCTTTTATTATAGAAAAAGGTGTTCATTGTATGCTCTGTACCAAATGCGACGATCTTGAACCGTTTGATTCGGAAATAGAACGTACTTTCAGATGAAGATGCAAGGAACACAAACAAAAACAGCAACATCAAATGTCTGACGATCAAGATATTCATATTCCTATTCAGCCAATTACACAAGTAGCTGCAAGAGTAGCGGTGCCACCGGATCAGCAGCAGGAGCGATGTGAAATAAATGAAGGAGACTTGCCAGTTTCAATGTTCTTGACGCCCATAGCTGCGCGCTCTAGTATTGTGTATCCAGATTTCAGGGTAAATAATTTTCAGATAAGGGCAGAGTGGATCAATTTGATGAGCAACACTCTCCAGTTCTAGGGCTACCTCATGAAAATCCGAACACACATATTTCTACATTTCTCATAAATTATCAGAACTTCCATGCTCCGGGGGTTAATGAAGATGCTATTAAGTTGCCATTATTTCCATATTTACTGAGAGATACTGTATTGGAGTGGTTAGACGTCGAACCTCATGGAAGTATTACTACATGGGAAGAACTGACCATAAAATTCTGCAACAAATTCTTCCCACTGGTGAAAGTAGCTAAAATCAAATTGGAAATTCAAACTTTCCAACAAAAAGATGGAGAGAGCTATCACAAGGCATTTGGATAGATTGAAAGAACTGATGCGAAAGTGTCCAAATCATGAAATCGTAATAGGTAATCAAGTGCAGTACTTCTACACCGAACTCTTACCACTATCAACATCTCAGATGGATTCCTTTGTTGGTGGATCGATCATAGGAAACTTAGTAAACCAAACCATGGATTTATTTGAGTTAA